>PVIJ01021148.1:0-19172 GCA_004024925.1 Scalopus aquaticus | reverse complement strand
ACCCTCCAACCACTATAGCACCTGAAACAAGTACTACAATGCCTGTTCCCACTACCAGTGTGGCAACAGCCATCACAGATACCAGCACTACCTCCTCCAATCCTACAACCAGTGCAACAGTTCAACAACCCACCACAAGTATTCCCATTACCAATGTGGCTACAACTCCCACAGGCACCAGAACCACCTCTCCGAAAACTACACCCACAACAGTACCCGAACTGACTACCACAAAGATTGTTACCTCTACCACAGCGCCCAGAACCAACACGGCCACCAGCACCACCTCTCCCAAACCTACAACTACCATAGCACCCAAACTGACTACCACAATGATTACTACTGTCAGCAGCACTACCTCTACCAAACCCACAATCACCACAGTAGCCACCAATGCAACTGAACCACCTCACAATGACTTCTAAAACTACCACGACAGCCATCTGCATCATCTGTACTGAACCTGCCACACCACAGGAGCCACTAGTATGACTATACCAATTACTGCCACTGCCATTACTACCACTAAGTCTAAAACCACCATAGTTACCATCACCTCTACCAAACCTAAATTACCACAGCAATCAATAGTACAATTGAACTAACTGCCATGATGACTGGTACCCATACTACTGAGAGTACAATAGCCACTATCTCTTCTATTGAACTTACAACCCCCTTGTCAGCTACCACTGCAACTGAACCAACTACCACAGTGACTGCCATACTATCTCTCACACTACAACCACCATAAACACTAATACATTTGAACCTACAGCTACCACAGCAGCAATCCTTGAGCTGCTACTTCTGTGACTTCCGGCACTCATATTGAGGCTATAGCCTTAATAGCCACTACCACTGGTTCTAAAGAACCTATTCTCACCATTTCATTGAACTCACTACCAATGACTACCATGACTCGCACTCATCCTAAAGCACAACAGCCACCACCATCACTTCAGTTAAACCTACTACCACCTCACATTCCACCACTTCAATTGCACAGCTACAGTGAGTAGGCAGCTGTACCATAGTGTTCAATCATTATAGCCGTGATATCTGTATCTACTGACCCTATGGCCTCCAGAGATACCACCACTGCTACTGAACTCACCCTACTATGATTGCTAGCACTACCACCGAGGTTGCAATCCGAAAGACTACTACTATCACTTCTATTAAAGTTCAGTCACTGCACAGCCACCATTTTAACTCAACCCACTATCACAATGATGTGATCTTGCAGTTGCTGCATTAGGGGATCAGGGCATCTCGGAGGGAGTCACATCACTATGTGAATCTCTAGGTGGAGGGGAAAAGCTATTTTTTTTTGGCACCTCTGCTAGAACTCCTTTTTGAATTTCCAGACTGTAAACTCTGCTGTCTGAGAATTCTCAGTGATCCTTACAAGGTCAGTATCATTCCTCAGGGTTGGGGTACAGCCTACTGCATTGTCTTTATTCTTTTCAGTGATGACCGTGTGCTGAGAGCACCCCAGCTCCTCCACCATATTTCCCCTAAGTCAGGGGGTTATGTCTCCACACTGCTCAGTTCTCCCCTCCCAGGGGCTGCGTGCTGGCCAAGTGGCAGTTGCTGTGGTTTGTAAAGCAGTCTGCTTCCCAGCTATAGTCTTCAGGCATCTCTCTCCAACAAACCACCTCTTGTTCACTGAAACATGAAGCTCCTCTGTGTCCTTCAGTGCAACCTGACTAGTCTGTGATGTTCAGGAGGTGTTCCAGAGTTCCCCAAGCCCTAGGACTCTGGGTGCAGTATTCCACTGGTTAAGCTACATGATGCTCTGCGAGTAAAGCAAGGAATCTCCTCTGACACGATCTTGGATGAATAAAAATAATTTTTAACTGCCCTTTCAAGTTGGCCCACAGATATACTTCCCCCGATTTTGCCATCTTATTATGATTCATGTGTACCTCCCTTCTTCAACAGAGAGAAACTTGACTTCTCTTATCCTGTTTAGGAGGGTGCAGTGATATTTTGCAACAACACATGGTGCTATGGTGCTATTGTTGTTGTTATTATTTGCTTCTTACGCATTAAAATTAATTACCAGATTGAGGTAAAAGTCAAATGACTAACTTTTTTCCTTTAAGAATTAGATTTCTAAAAAAATCTTGAATAAAGGGGAGCAAGATTGCAGTGTCAATTAAGAACTATTTGGGAGAAGAATTTGATTTATTTTGTATGTCTCTCTGTGATACATAACTGAGTTAAATAGGTTGGAATTAATGAGAGGAAGACTCTGACTCCACACAGACAAGAATGATCTCCTCTGGGAGAGTCAATCCAGAAAGGATTGAACCCTAGAAAACAATGAACTGGTTACTGCAAATGGCGCACAGAGGCTTTTATTCATTGGAGTTTACCTTAAATGCTTAGGGTCCTTTGAACATAATTGTATATATTTATAGAAGCAGAGTATTATCCATAATAAAACATGATATTCTTAAATGAACTTTGGAAATTTGTGATCAGAATTCAAATATTGCTTGTATTATGAACTCTAATAAGACTGGTGCTAGGCAAGGTGACAGTTCTGAATTATCTCTGTATTAATTCAGGCATGTTCTATTCTGTCTTGAGTAATATATTAATACATTAATGTATTAATAACTACAAAGGAAGTACTCTGACAAAGTATGAATTTCACATAACATATTTTCTTCAGTACTTTGCAATTGGCTCTTGCAATTCATTAATTAACTAGGCAATTTGAAAGTGGAACATTCTAATTATTGCACAAGTACCAGAAATTATTTATTCTCCTGTAGGCTATCAAAATAAGGTATAGATGCAAATAAACACTTGTGAAATTCTGTCTATATTGTGGTTAATGTGCTCCAGGGCCAAATTAAGATAATGTCTCTATTCATCCTTCATAAGGTAGGGTGTAATTCAGGTGATAGAGAAGTCTAGGGTGCTGTAGTGTCTTCTTTTTAAAAATGTTTAGGTAATTTAATATAGTTGCATAATTGCCATTGTAATAAACTAAGAACAATTACATAATTTCAAAATGCTCTCCTTTGCTCTTTGGAAGTCAATTCTTTGTTCCCATCAGGATCTCTTGAAATAGATGATCACTATAGTTGGCCTTTTCTAGATTTTCATATTAGTGGAATCCTACAGTATTTAGTCTTTTGAATCTGGTTTATTTCACTCAACACCATTGAGAATGGTGTGACATGTTTCAATGCTGTGTTTCTTTGTATTGCTGAGTAGTATTCCATAGTATCTATTTACCAAAATTTGTTTAATCTTTTACCAGCTGATGGATGTCTTGGTGGTTTCATTTTGAGCCATATTTAGTAAAGTTTCTATAAACATCTGTATACAAGTCTTTGTGTGGACATATTTTATTTATTTATTTATTTTGGAGTAAATACCTAGAGGTGAGAATGTTAGGTCATGTGGTAATTTTATTTTATTTTTTTATAAAAACTGCCAGACTTCTCCCAAGAGGCTGTATCATTTTATATCCCTGCCAGTAGTATTTGAGAGTTTCAGTCACTCCATATCCTTCCCACTTTCTGGCACTGTTAATCTAAGTCTTCTTTATTAAGGATTTAGAGGTCCAGACCTCCTCCAGACCTGGGTGCTCCCCTTTATAAAACGCTGCTGTAGTGTAGTCTCTGTTATGGGATGACTCACCACTGATCTGCATTGAAGCAAAAGGGAAGGGGAGCAGGGAAGAGAAGACGTACCCCTTGCTGTAAGGACAGAGCCAACAGTTGCACACATACCTCCTTTCTCAGGTTATAGTCCAAGATTTAGTCGTGTGGTCACATCTTGCTACATGGGATATTGAACTATGTAGTTCTATCCTTGCAGACCTGTGCTCAGCTAAGAATGTGTAGGTTTACTTGCTATGAAAGTGAAGGAGAGAAGTCATTAGGGATAAGTAGCAATGTGTCAAGCATATAGCTACCCTGGAAAAAAAGAACCCAGTTTGTAGATCATTGCAAATGTCATGTAATTTGTTTAATGGTATTATTGTTGATGTTCAATACTATTGAAACATTTTATTCACATAGATTCTTATAGTTTATAGGCCCAAGAGTCATTTCTTGGCAGGCATTACGTTACATAGGTGCATCTCTCTTCTAGCTTCTTCCCTCTTCCATAGCTTTTTAATTGCTTATAAAAATATTTTAGAAGTTGAGGGATTTATATTCTATTTTAGTTGATTCCAGTTAGAAATCTTAGGTTAAAAACAGTAGATAATTTTATAAGAAGACTTTTTAAAGGGTTAAACTACACACACATGTACACACACACACACAGACCTCTGTGTGTGACTTCAAGAGAGGAGAGATGTTTGCTCACTTGGCCTCTAGCATAATGTCTTATACATGTTGGTTGAATAAATAAAATATAGCCACATATTTTGAAAAAAATTTTTAAATGCAAAATGTTTCTTCCTAAATATTTCAGGGAATTCCATTGCTTCTTTTAAAAACATTGTCTAATATAGTAATACTCAGACTTTGGTGTGCCTAAGAGTCATGTAAGCAAAGTATAAACTCCCCCCTCTTAGAGTCAGTTTGTCTGGGGTAAAGCCCAGGTAAGCATTTCCATGATATCTTCCCAACTCTTTCCAACTGTGGGACTTGATGTACTTGCTTCTGTTTAATTTCGGAAGGAGACCCACTGAGCTCTCTGCCTTTCTTCATCCTGATCTGGGATTTATGGGTGGTTACTAGCCTAAAAGACAGTAGGAGAGTTTCTGACCATAATTATTGAACTGGTTGTGTCATTTCTCTTCTAGGATCTCAATTTCTCCAATTGCAAGCTTTTGTCATACTTACTATAATCATTTCTTCCTATAGCATAATCTCTAAGCCCATAAATATGGCAGAAAATTGACATTTCTTGATGTCTGACATGCTTGGTAGTGGGGGTGGATTATCCTGGCTCCAGATCCAACTCAGCTGTGTTTTGTGCTGCTATGGAACATCTTTAGGAGTGTCTGAGCCCGGTTCCTTTAAACAAGATGTTGAAGTGTCAATTTTTGCAGAGCTGAAACAAGGTAGGAGGGGTGATCTTAAAGGGGAAACTATATCTCCTTATAATAAAGCATTTCAATTTTTGAGCTGAAAGTGATTTTAGGTAATATTTAACTAAATTCATTTAGTGACTGGAACAGACTTTAGGAAAGATGAAACTTTTGCTAGAATTAAAACAATTATTGACTGAGATAGTGTTAATATTAGGGAAATTAAGAAAATTAAACATCTCATAGTTTTAAGATTAAACCCCAAGAATGCTAGATGCAAAAGCCGATTCTTTTCCCACTATCACATTGCCTGTCCACAAAATAATAACAAAAGTTTTCTTGCAACATCATGATAATCATCTGAGTCAATAAAATCACAAGGACTTTATAACATTTACTAAGTACCAGGAGGTGATAGCAGCCCATACCATCTCATTTAATCTCCTTAACAACTTCATGAAACAGATTCTATTATTGCCCTTTTACAAATGACCACTATGAAGATAGAGTTGAATTAACTTACCCAAGGCCACAATGTAACTAATTGAAACCCAGTTTATATCTGGCTCCAAGATAGGATCCTGATAATCATCTCTGGAACAACCCCATTGCCTAATTCTCAACCTGCAGTGATGAGTACAGCAGAGTTAACTACTAGGACCATATCAAAGGTACTTACAGTCACATAGTAGACAACTCTAGTACTTCAACTGAACAGATTACTGTGAGACCCACTACACCTGAACCTTCAACTGAATCTGCGAATACAACCACCACAACCTTCACATCAACTGAAGGTACAACCATGATAGGAACAGTCACCAGCATTTCAAATGCACCTTCTAATACATTGGATACTACCACCACTCTGAATCAATAACTGTAACCAAGCATAATACGACCACAACAGTTAAAACCATGTCAACAGAAATTATACTTCTGTTATTGTTTTAGCAGCACTAATAACAACAACCTCTAAAATTAAAGTGCAACACCTGAAACTTCAACCATCATAACTTTTGAACCTACCACAACAGCCATCCTTACTTCCAGTGAATCTGTAAGTATACTATCTTCAATTGATCCTGGAACCTATTTGATTACGGGTAATTCCACTGAATTTATAATCACAAAGGAAAGTATCACTTCCACTGATTTTGAAAACATCGCAATTTCTATTGACCTGTCTTCTATGACAAATATGTAACAACCTCTTTAGTTGTACTTTCAACAAATGCAATCTGATCAGCTTATCCACTGAACCTACTACAGTTAGGAATACATTAGACATTTCAACTGAAATTGCAAATATAATAATTCAAACTTCCATTTCTACTAAGCCCTTTAACCACAGCACCAACTACCTTTGAACTGAACCTAAACCTCCTATCATTTTCTTTGAGTCTACAGCTAAAAATATCACTCCCACTTAAACCAAATCTATACATAACATCAAATGTACGGGTACAAAAGCAAGGGACAGAACTTCAATCACATTTATAACCACATACTTTTTTCAGAAGTTACTATTAAAATGAACTATAGCACTTCAACAAAATTTATAACACTTCAAATGAATCTGCAGCCCCCAAGACTATAATTACCAATGCTACATGTAACTAATGCTTCATCCACAACGCTAAGCAACACTTCAATTGGATTTACAACCACCACTATCTTGCTACCACAATTACTGCCACTGCCACTTTATCTCAATTTACTACATCCCATCCTTGATAGGTATAGGAATATACCTATAATCTGTACAATTTTGAATTTACAGCCACATCAACCTTGTCACTTATTAGTTAAATCAATCTCTTACAGTGCAACCACTTCAATACCATGCGTTTACTCTGCCCCACTTTTACCACTGCCCCGAGTTAATTGAAAGATAACAGTTAACATCCAGGTAACAAAGGCTACCACGACCATAACTACTACCCTTCTAATGAACCAACATCACGGAAGGAAACCATTACCATTGAAGCTGACCCTAAAAGTACCATGTGCTCTGTCTACATAATTTACTACCAGGGACACTGTAATAATTTTTAATGACTACCACTGCTTTCACTAAGCTTATAATCAACAGGATACCACATATATTAACTGAAATAAGAGCTACCAGAAATGATGCTGTAGATTTGTCCAAAGTGGTGAAAATAGTTACGGTATTTATGAGATCAAATCGTGATATTTTTCAGTTGCGCTTAACACCACCACAAATACAGCTATCTTTAGATTAATAAAGTACCGTAACTGTTCACAGCACTACTTAAAAAACTTGCAGAATACATAATGACCTCCTCAAAGCAAGAATTAAAAAAAATTATCTCTAATTATTCCACTATGCATCCTCCCTACTACCTCTCATATTGCATTTAAGCGGGTGACTGTAAGTGGTTCTATAACAATAGCAATACTTAGTAGTGACACTTTATCATGCTCTTACCCACCACACTTCAGTTAAATACACTGTTTAGAATTCTTGGGTACTGAAGATGTTTGAATTGATTTTGTTGTTGCTTGGCCTCCCCCTAAACATACTACATCAGAAATAATGGGATTTGGTCTGGAATGTGTATTTGTAAAGACCTTCACAGTCGATTTTAATGACAGCCAGGTTAAGAGTTACAAGTTCAATCAATAAACTAAGGAAAGCATTCTGACATGTCATATCTTACTGTTGGGTTTGGTGAAATGGATATACTTATGAATATTTTTGATAAGAAAAGAAAAATCAATTTTAGAGACATAGAAAGTATGAAGTAAACTAATTTCAACTGAATCTAATCTATGAAGAAGGGATTGCTTTGAGGTAAATCATCACACAGGAAGGAAAGTTTCACTTAGAAAAAAGAAAAAAAATATTTTCAAGAAAAAGTTTAAAGGATATTTTTCAGTAGCTACTACATTAAAAATATTTTTAAAAGTAATTCTTCCATGTAGCTCCACAAGAACACTTAAGAGAATTCTTCCAGCAATTCTAATAATATGTAATCAAGTGTTAAATGGAGATCCTTTAATTTATGCTGTATTAATATAAACTGCTGTGCCCTTGTTACTAATACAAATGGAATGAAATGATTCATTCAGTGATGTTTCAGTACACATACATCTTGACTATACTTTTCTATTTCTGTATAAGAATTATGCTTTCCAATTATAATTTAAATTTAATTCTAATCTCTGTCACTGGTCAGGAAGAAAAATATCCTGGAAATGAAAACAATTTTATCTATTATAGTAACAGTAATTTCCCTCTAGAATTACACATAGTGCTCAATAAATATTTGTTTAAGAAATGCTTGAATAGCTATTTCAGACTTTGGAACATCAGTCATTAAAAAACTCAGTCAATTGTGAAACCATCCATTCTTTATTCAGAAAAAGGCTTTAAGTCTCCATCATGTTCTAAGCATGCCCTTGGCAAATCTCTTTCTCCAAAGATGTGGTTTCTCTTCTCTTCCATCGCTAGAAATTCTGTCTGTACTCCAAACTCAGAGCAGTGTCCCACCCCCACCAAACCTTGGTCATCTCCTTTTTGAGCTATTTCTTCTTTGGTCTCATATCCTTTCATGTCCACTGCTTTTCATTTTTACATGCAGATTACCCTACTTTTCATTATTTGTGTTTTTATAATTCTCAATGCCATGTTAATTTTTGGGATAGTACCTAGTAAGTTTTTAATCTTTTCATGAAAAATTTGAAATACACATACTAATGCTTATTATCCAGTTTTAATGCCCATCAACACTTTTTTCATACATATTTCATTCACCGCCCTAAATGTTATATTTTTAAAGCAAACCTCAAATATTAGGTCATTTAACTTTCATTTTTTTAATTTAAACCTTAGATACTTCAGTATACATTTCATAATTCAAAGAAACCATTTTTCTTTTATAGTTAAAATCACTTACAAAATTAACAGGAATTCTTTTTTTTAAATGAATGAAATAACGTATGTATAAATGTAGTTGAGTTTTGTAAATGTAATTTGGATCACTAAAACCAATACAGTGGGAAAATATAGCATAATAGATTTCATATAAATTTCAAAACATGTAAGCAATATTATATTCTTTGGAATATATTAAAGTGTGAAAGTGGGAAATATAAACAAATGAGTGAGTATGGTTACTTCTGGTAGAAAGGCAAGGAGGGGAATATAATCGGAAATAAGGACAAAGGCAACATTAATTACATGTAAAATATTTTTCACCTCTGTGATATAATAAAAAGACATTTAGCCTTTGTCCCTGGTTTCTTTCTTTTTTTTTTTAAAGATTTATTTATTTATACACACAAGCTGGGGTACAGGCCAGAGGCGTGGGGCGGCGAGAGGGTTCACCAGAGACAGAGTGGGGAGCAGAACAGGCAGATCAGAAATACACTGCTGAGGGGAGCAGCGGGCGAGGCAGGAGAGGTCTGCCGCACCATGTGGGATTCTCCCTGGCTGGGCATCGAACTCGGATTGCGCACTGCCTACAGCTCCACAGCGCAGCGCTCAACCGCTGCGCCACCAGGGAGGCCCTGTCCCTGGTTTCTGACCAGAGCTCCTGAATACCTTGTAGTTTCTTGAGTGGTAGGGGTAATAGGAGTATCTTTTGTTCTAACAAGTTGACTCCTAGCAGATCTGTTTCATGTGGTCCTGCCTCAGTGTTACCACTGCCCCGGATCCAGACAACTCAGCCAGAAGTTCCAGGAGATGCTTCAGCCCCACATGGCTCTCATCTTGTACATCATCCTCCGCCCCATGTGAGGCTCTTGAAATAGACCTAGCCTCACCTTTGACCTTCTGGGACTGCTGGGTCCTGCTCTGCCCATTGCACCTTAAGCAGGGCTGCAGTGTTCCACCATGGAGCCCTTGAATCTCACTCTATTCCCAGGTTTAGAGGTGACACCCATCTTCCATCACGCCCCATTTCTGATAGTTTAATTTCTGGACCTAACAAGCCTAGTTTTCTAACTCTGTCCCTCTTTGCAGATCTGAGATCTTCTTTAATTTCTATTCTGAGTTCCCACTTTAATAACCAGTCATCTTGCAGCACTTGCTTAATGAGGCCTGCAGCCCTGCCTTATTCTTCATGCATCACTCCTTGAGGACTGTGGCCCCTTCAGTGAACCTCAGTTCCTAGTCGTAGACCCTCCTGTCCTCATCTGCATAGCTGGCTGCTGCCACTGCCCTGTGGACCCCTTAGATGCTCCAGTCCTGCCAGTTGTCTTGTGCTTGGACAGAATGTACCAGGCTGTAGGGTTCTCCCAGGTAATGAGGCAAGCTCAGTCTCCACCCTGGGAGTTGCCACGTCCCTCCTGGTATTTGGAGCCCGAATTCCAGCCGGCGTTGTGCTCGTGGGCAGGTCTAATTCCAGGTGGCAGCACCACCCTGACCTAGCTTCCAATAAATGTCCATACTTCCCTGATGCATCCTGACATCTGTCACCAGAGTCTCTAGTGGTTTGACCGCTGTATGATCTTTCCAATGATTATAACCTCCAAATTGCCTTTCACCTCTTGTCCCCCATCCTTCTTAGCATACAGTGTCATCCACATTAGATGATTAATAAATGACTCTCCATTATAATGAACAGGGAGCTTGAGGTCCACACACTCTCATCTTAAGCTGGGTCTCTTACAGCATGTGTCTCATCAGGAAAGTGAGGATAATAATACATAATTCTCGCAGGTGTTCAGTAGGTATTAAGTTAGCTATAAGCAATGTGGTACGCCCACTGCAATAGGCATAAACATCTTTGAAATGTTAATAATAATATTAATCTAATTTTATGTCACAGGAGCTGCCCCAGGATAGCGCCATGTGCTTCCCTCCAGCATTGGGGTCTTTTTCTTCTCCTGTGCATTTAAATGGCCAGTTATTACAAAGTAGTTTTTCAGAACAATAATAATAAGAAAGGACATTTTATTAGTTGCCTTTTAAAAGTCGTAAAAAATGCCCTAAAAGCCCATAGTCCTTGACGTGAAGTCCTGAGGTCAGATGGGTCTAATAATTCAGATTTTTAAAAAAATTTATAAAAGCAATACGATACATGTACTGCATAGTACACAGTAGTACCCCCGCTGGACCATGCTGGTAACCGGCAATAGTTATTTTTGTAATTTAACATATGAATAATCATGTTAAATTTATAAAAGATAAAAAATAGCCTTATTAGTTCTGATTAACTTTTGTTACCAAATAAATCTGAGCCAAGTGGACAAAATAGTTTTCAGTTGTCAAAGACTTCTGGATTTTTGAATTGTGTCTCAGGGGTCACAAAACCCTATCCTGAAAACATAATGCTTTCATTTTGAGTGTCTCTAGATAGAGCAGGACCAGAGTGTATCAGCTGAAGGAATGAAGAAAATTCTAACTGAATAGGATAAAGAACTTTTAACAGTAAAGGTTACCATAAAATGGAATACCAATCCCTAGCAAAATCCCAGCCACCATGGAGAAGCAGAGACGAATAATGCCGTTGTCCCTTGTTCTGACGTGGATTTACCACATGGATCCAAGTTACCAGCACACCTTTAAATAAATTAAATTATTCTCTTGTTTAAACAAATATACTACTTTTAGACAGATTGGAAAGTTAAAGTCAAAATCCCAACAATAAACGAAGAATAAAGTGTTCTGTCTTTTTCTGTCAATGCCGTCTGGATATCTACAATTAGAAAATTTAATCTGTAATTAGAAAATTCAGTGATACGCATCAAAACATATTTTGCTTCCTGAAGTTTTTATTCTAAGTAGAAAAAATTATAAGAATTCTATTGCTGAAATACTTAAAAAATTACTTTTTGATCTAGTGAAGTAACATCTGCCATAGAGATTGACTCAGCTTTCTAAAAAATATAACACTTTGTTAGTGTTATGTAACAAATATAAAACATTTACAGAAGGTTTTAGTTTTACTTTTAATAATTATTTTTAGTTTTTAGTTTATTTTTAATAGTTACTTTTAATTACTTTCATAATAAATTTGGTAGGGCAGTTTAGAAATTTATTTTTCAATTTCTGTTTTTTTCTCATTGATCTTTCATACTTTCAAATCAATTCACTTGCATGTCAGAATTTTACTTAGGTTTTGAAATTCTCTGATTGTTTCTAATGTCATAACATAGTGAAAAAACAAACTATAATAATTACCTAATAAAAGGTAATAATTACCTAATAAGAGCTTTGTTGAAAACCTAATTATTTTGCATTTGTGTTTTATATATGTTTTACAAACACATGGCTGTGTTTTCTAGTACTAAATTAAAAGTAAATGCAGAGGAGAAGTGTGGTAATATTTTAAAGAAAGAGTCCAATTTATACCACTTGTTTGAGAATCACATTATTCTGACTTTCAAATAATCAACTTATTAGGTCATGTCTAATATTTATTAATACCTGCAACCCTTGCGTGTACTCTGTAGCCCACGGTCATACTATGGTGCTGGTGACTTTGTTTCAAAAGGTGTGAGAATAAGTAATCATGTTTTTCTCTTCTTTAGAACAAATTCCTTCCCAAACTCTTACTTCTTTGCCAGTTTCTCCATATTCTTTATGTCTTAAGGCTTGAGGCTAACTAATTTCAGTTAACCCTGTAAAACTCATTAACTTAAAGGTGTTGAATATGTTTATAAGAAATTTCAAAGACTCAAACTTTTGAAAACAATTCAGAATCCTAAAGAGTCAGCTCACAGAGGCTGGGAGTGTGGTCTGTTTTGTTTCTTACTAAACTTTTAGCACTAGAAAAGTACTGGGCACATTTTAGAAACTTGGTCTTCTTACTGTTGACTAAATACATCCATAGAAGTTCTATTTTTTTTTTCAACTTGAGAAAAATTAGATTTTTTGATAAAAAGATTTTGCAGAGATCTACAGAGTTTTAGTATTCCACCACTCTTTTGGTATAATTGCCAAGGAAATTGATTCTAGTCATTTTTGATGCATGTGTATTGCCCAAACAACTGTCCAAGTCCACCCCCAGACACCAACCTTGAGCTGAAAAGGCACAGTCACCTGAAGCCTTGGGTGGCCAGGGGAGGCTGCCGACAAGGTGGAGAAGGCCCACAATCTGCAGGAAAGAGAGAGCAATGGTAAACTTCTACTTGGGATTGTTTTGGGGGGGATAGTTGCCACAACAAAAGGCCTTGTCTGAAAGATGTCTGAAAGATGGGGTCAAAGGGAAGCAAAGGTAGAAGTATATAAGCTTTTCAGTTCCTTTCTCTCAGGAGGGTCAGTGAGGGGGTGTTCACAGTAATTCTCAGAGGCAATATTTGTTTTCTGTGTCTTTCTGTAATTAATACCTCATTTCCTTCTCTCTAAGGTGGATCCCATTTTAGTGAACAATTATTTGTTACTTAGTTTAATCCACACCTGGAGGTGATTTTCTACCAGTTGCTTCAATTATTTCTGAGAGTTGCAGATATAAAGGGCAGTGCATGAATTGAAAAACATTCTTCAAGTTCAGCTTGTACCATTGAAAGCTCGAGAATGGACAGAAAGCATGGGAAATACGTGGTGAATTTTGAACAGTCTGAAAGTCAGCCAGTGAGTATTGTTTCTTCATTTTAATATTTTGACTATATTGTAGTCAATATAATAATTTTGCATTCTCTAAAAAGAAGAGTGTTCCTGTATATATTTTTTTTGACCCTCAACTTTTCATGCTCTATTTCATATATTATGTTTCAGGTATTTTATATATTTAATAATATAAAGTATTAGAAATCTTTCTGTGACAAAATGGTATACAAGAAATCCATTTAACTTTCTATATCCACAATCAAATAAACTCAGAGCTCCAACAATGTCTTAGTTTCAGTTTTGAAGTTATATTTTTTTTTGCAATTTGATGCTCAGATTTTATGTGCAATTTTTAAACCTGTAAAATCAGATTTCTAAATGTGCTGGGTAATGAGATATTAATCCTCAATATTGTCTTTAGATCTAGTAAAGGATTTCTCTAAAAATTCATGCTTTGTGTCAAATATGACAATTTTGTCTGATGATCAAGAACCAAGCTTTAACTATATGCCAATATATAGTTATAGTGCCTTTTATGTATCTGATTATATTTGAACAAGTAATCTTTTATGGTAGAATGAAGGGTGGAAGTGTGCCCCCAAATTAGAATGGTAACCTAAGATTTAATGCCTGAAGAATAAATGAAAAACATTTGAAGAAATGTTTTACCTTTGCAATTTGGAGCTGTGAGCCTCAGCCTGTATTAATCAATCACCAACAAGGTAAGCCATAGAAGAACATCTGCTCCTCCTCAAGTGTTAGTCAAGTAAAAATATTCCATGGGGGATTTCTGGTTCACCAAAAAATCAGGTCTGTCCTTTTGAGTCATCAAACACCCGGTTCTCTTGAAGATGTTTTCTTTGTCCTTCAGTTTGACATTTTGTAATTGAGTCTTGAGGATACCAGAATATGCACAGGGGGAGGAAAAATCCCTTTAGCCAAGTATTTATGATCTTGAAAGTTTCTTTGTATATCAACAGATTATTAAAGATGTTTATAAATATTCCCTTAAGTTATTTTTACAGCCTATATCTGAAAGACTGAGTGAACATTTCACTGTATTATGGACATTTAAGGCACAGCTATAAAAATAGTTTTCTCTTAACACCAAATTTGATATTGGAATTATATAAGATATAAGAATTATTCAAGATTATAGATTTTTAAAAATATACATTTTTATGTTTTGTTTTTCTGTTGGGATATATGAGATCTCATATTAATCCTTATAAAGTGAGGAGGAAAACCTACAGAACTTTGGTAACAATAGCTAATGTACTTCAGTTGCTGATGGCCCTTATATGCTAAGGCAGATTATCTGTTTAAGCATTATTCACAGCTCTTCAACTATTCCAATTTCATATAGAACTTCCACCTATATGAAGGATCAGAACAACTTCACAAAGTAAACATTATTACTTGGACTATAGTTTCACTCCCAAGGTGGGTCTAGATCATAGGTTCTCCACCCTTAGTATAGATGCCACCCATTATCTTCCTTCTTTGAAAGGGCTGGCCAATAGGACCAGAAAATTCTGTCCTGGTGAGTGAGATTTACCTTGTTTATTTACCTTGTTTCTAAAGTGCATTAAAACACCCAAGTTCATTAGTCACAGGCAAACGCCACAATAACTAAAGTAACAGATTCAGCACTTCCCCAAATAAACAAGGTTGTTACTACAGGGAAGTCCAATTTTCTTCAAACGTGCCTAGAGAATAATCTATGGGACTGTGTAATCTTACTTAATAAGACATAATCTGTTTTCTTTATATCTTTGATAGAATAGTTATAGAAAAATCTAACTTAACAAACTCTTTATTCCTGCTTACTACTACTTGTCTATATTTAATAATCATTTGTTTGTTTGTTTTTGTATTCTTAATGATAATTCCTAATGGACTGACTACATACTATTCTAGTTTGAAGTTTTATGGAACTCGTTGGTTGATGGACCAGCAATTCTTTTAGTTACTTGGTTATGGGTTATTAAATCAACATGATGAAAGATGACTAGTAGCTACTACTACTATTACTACTACCACCACAACAATAATGATCACTAACACTTACTTGGTGCACAGTACATGCCAGATACTATTCTAACCCCTTTGCAATTATTTATTCATTATTCTTCACAGCACATCTACAAGGGGATAGTTTTGATAGCCCCCGTTTGTAGGTGAGCAAGGAGTAACTGAGATAGATTCACAGCTAGAAGTAAGCATTATAATCCTATGGGGTAAAGAGCCCTGGACAACTTTATATGGTTTTTGAGTTGTAAAAACCTTTTGACTGTATACAATATAGTATGTAATAACCCATCTAGAATTTTTGTCTTTAAAGGATAATCAGAAAACATTTATTCCTCATAAAAGTCTTATCTTTCTTTATTCCTAAATAACTAACACTTGTTTATTTTTGACAGAAAACTTTGATTTTAGTCATTCAGTGCCATGACATCCTATTAACATAGGCTTCATCTCTACAGCCAATCACGTGTTCAAATGACCAAGCTGTGCACAGCTCCGCATGCTGGCATTCACACTCATATGACATAACCAGTGACTCTACTGGGGTCTGTGTGAACCCGGAAGTTCCTGCATGCTCAGAATATCCACACAGAGAATTATGCAATGCAGAGGTAATGTTTGATACAGTAGCTTTTACCCAGACCAGGATGTGCATTTAGAGGGGATGTATTTTGTCTATTCCTTTCAGGAAATGTATTTATTCATTTGATTCATCTGCATTCATATTGAACATTTTGCTGATTTCTCACTGTAAGAATATTCTCTCACTAGGAGAATATTTGAAAGTCTGTGTTTTCAAAGAGTTAATGTTTCGTCATGGACTGAATCACATAGAGAGCAGATATGAAAATAAAAGGAATAAACGTAAAGTACAAAGGCAAGATTGGGAAGGTGCAGTGGAGTAGTTATGTTGGCAATGTAGAGTTTAATCCACTAATTAGACTTTGATGAGAGACTGTCATATTTAAAATTTTAAGCATTCTACACTATTTGTTATCACCTCATTTTCTTAGACTGTCCCAGCCTTTGAACCTGTATATATACTTCCTATATAGCTCTCTTGGTTCTGAAATCTGGTGCATATGACCTTGACATAGAAACTTGACTCTGTTCTTAGGATTTTCTCGTCACCTTTTGGAACTGAACTCAGTCCTTCTTGGTTCCTGACCTTATCTATTGACTGAATTAATACAACACAGCACTGCCTGTCTATATCTTCAGTCCTCGAATAGAAACTTGGCCTTAACTATGAATTACTATTCTGCATGGCAGTTTGATCTAATTTCCCTAATTCTAGAATTTCTACCCTTGTTGCCCAAGGAAAGGTTGTTAAGGGAATCATTAAACAAGTAGAAAGGAGAGAAGCTGTGAAGTTAGAGAGCAGGATTCTCCAGGAAGTGCTGTGGGAAGTGAAGCAATGTGGGTATAATGTCCAGAAGGTGGGTCAGGAGCAATGTCAGAGAATTTATCATTAAAGTGCTGTTTTGCATGGTGAAAAGACAAAGACTCATCATTGGAAAAGAGATTGGCAGATTTTGATTTTTTTCTAGTATAGCAAAAATATGCAATTACTTCTCCCTGGAGAAAAAGTTATGTAATGCTATAATGCAATGTTACTTCAAATAAAAAACGAAACTGAATTTTAAACCTAAATTTCCTTAATGACATGAAGCTAATGATGCAAATGGTGCTTATGCCATAAATCATTAAAAAAAAAAAGAGAGATGATACCTAAAAGGCATTTTGTTTTTCATTATTGATATTTGCGTTTACACTCCTTAGGTGAAAGGAAGTTGCTGCAATAACTGGTCACTGTGGAAAGTCTTTCTGTCTTGCCTCTTAGCCTGTGTGATAACAACAGCAATTGGTGTTCTCGTAATATGCCTGGTAAATAACAGAGGAAATGGCAATTCCTCTGTTGTTATCCAGCTACCCTCAAACAATGGGGGACCTGTAGTTATTCTTCCTGGAACATCCTCTGCTGCTTCTCAACCAACAGTGACCAGCACTTCAGTGGAACCTACAACCAAAACCACTTCACCAGAATCTACAGCCACTGCAATGTCTACTGTATCTACAACCACAATTACCACAAGCCCCATTTCCACTTAATCAGTCACTACAACTTCAAATAGGACCACAGCCCTCACTTCAACACGTGCCCCATAACTCCTGCAAGTCCCCTAGCAGCAAATGCTGTTATGACTCATTCTTCCCTGGTGGCCAAAACAATCTCCACTTCTGCCTTCTCCACTGAACACATAACTGCATTCAATGACTCTACAACCACTGCCATAACACTGTAACTTCCATTTAGTCTATAGCAGCAATAGCCATTGCTCTCTTCTCACAGCCCATAATCTTCACTTCTTCATCTGAACCATCAATAACTAATGCTGCCACTATCACTTTAACCTAATAGAACTACCATCGATCATCAAAGAGTTGTCACTCTCTGGCAATTGAACTTTTAGTTATCGCCACCACAAATTAACCTACCATTACCTACCCCCACTGGCTTTTCCCCCAAATTGTAGTTACTTCTTCTTCAATAGTTGGTCTGTATCCTGTACTATTATATGATACCTGCAGCAGCTACCGCAATACTGTGCCACTTGGACAGTAATTTTGACAATGAATAATTCAAAAGATGCTTTAATTTTCACTATCATCACTGAGGACTTCCAAAACTATTAAAACTGTTTTTAAAGAACTGAAAATTTAAGCTATAAGAATCTGCCTCTAATTCTACAAGTCAAAATAATATAATTTCAGAGAGAAAAGGTAACCCAGTTTGTTCACTTAGGACATTTTAAATAATTTGTACATAAAACTTTACAGTAAACTTAGCCATTTAGATTTTTAGTATTTGTCAGTTTGGGTTCAGAATATTGCAGAATATTATGAATAACATTGCCTAGTAAACAGATTTTATATGGGTCAGATTTTAAAAATTTATATAGAGAAAATTTTAGAGTTTATAATATTTTTTTCCTTTAAGTGAAGTTTGTGTTTCTTTAATTTTTTGTTGGATTATACTTATCTCTTAAGCCATCATATTTTATTTGCATTAATATTATTGAAAGCACACTCAAATCTCTTTTAAAATTAAATAATTTTCTGCAATCATGGAAGTCAATCAATTAAATGACATGTCTTAATTCTCAGCTGTGGGCTAAAGTACAGAAGATACGGAAAGGAAGAACAGTGTAGATTAAATAGTAAATTCATTAATTTAGACTGCTATATTTGAATATGTAGTAATTCTTGTAGATTTAAATTTCAGAGAATGATACTACAGAATTACTAAATCAGGATCATTAGGTGGGAACTAGTAATCTATAATTTAAAAGAATTCACAGATATTTCTCAGTAACATCTTTAAATACTCATCCCCCAAAGCAAAGAAAGTGAAGGAAAAGATAAACAGCTGGGATACATCAAACTAAAAAGCTTCTGAACATCAACCAAAACAAAGAGATTCCCAGCTGACTGGGCGAAAATTTTTGCATGCCATACAATTGATAAGGGACAGATCACAAAGATCTACAAAGAACTCACATGACTCACCAAAAACAAAGTAAACAATCCAGTCAAAAAATGAAC
>PVIJ01021147.1:0-19173 GCA_004024925.1 Scalopus aquaticus | reverse complement strand
CACACACACACACACACACACACACACACACACACACACACTCCTTCCTCTAAGGATATATATATCGATTGACTGACTTTAAATTTTATCCTCCATGCAGTATTCCCTTTCCTCCCTCACCTTGTCTTTTATTTTTCTTTTGCTTTCCTGTGATATTTGAGTGTAATAGAACCATAAGGAGCCATTTTTTGGAAAGGAGGTAGCTACACTCTCCATTACAAACCAACATATGTCAGGAGATCATTAGAAGCATCTGTGAGGCACGATGGTTGCTTGTGATTTGGGATGGGGTGGGGGGGTCGAACTTGGGAAAATTAACTTTGGTATTTTCTTGTCAGTATTCTTTGTTTAAAACTATAGAATTCTAGGATCAGGCTTAGAGCCAAAGATGTCCTCAGCTCAAAGCAAATGCTGAAATATGTAGGAACTTCATGCCGTCATCTGTCTCTTACAGAATCGATGCCTGTGCGTGCGGAGAGAAGCCCAAATATCAGTCTCTTTGAAGTCCTTTCCTTTGCGAGGCTCTATCACCAGTGAAGACCTTAAAACAGCCACTTTTAGCTATGGCCAAGGATTCTTGATTCTTATTCTTAGCAATGTTGTTCCTCAATGATAAAGTGCCCATGTCTGCACACATAGGCAAAGATTCCTGCCTATGTACAAGAAATTGCTCATTTTCTAAAACTGGTGATTAGAATAACCTCATCTAATATAATTTGCAGGCTCAAATTTATTCTAGACAGTTTCAAATCTGCCATGGTACTAAGGGAGATCCAAGGCTACTTTGAAAAAGGCAACAAAGGAAAATATCATTGAATTTATATTGAATACGATTCAGTATTAAGTTTGGCACTGTCATTTGGGGTCACTTTTATGGGACTGGAAGCTTTTTAATGGTAAAGTGTGTTCACAGATATCATAAATGTGGGTTCTATCAGGTTGTTCTGGTAATTCTCACCCAAGGGTGCAAGGACCTGTCACAGAAACACCTCCATTTGCTGATGAATTTGACCCAGGCCTCTCAGTGGGAAAAGACTGAGGCAGGACAGTTTCTTGAGCTGACTCATTCTCAGCCTGCTGAAATACGGTTCCACGTGTGTTGAGTTTGCAGTTTGGAGAGTGACTCAGTAGTGATTGTTCTCTATTCAAGTATCACAATTTGGACCATATGGCCAAAGTGGGCCTTCCCCTAAATGGCTCATGCATTTGTGTAAAACATACGTGTAAAGGAATTAGTGGAGTTTACTGCTTGCTTTTTGCCTGCCTTAGAAAAATCAGTTTGGTATTCTGGGACAACTTTACTTTTGAGAACTATCAGTTTGATAAGGGATATATAAATTCTGTAATGCCAACTCTGACTTTTCCTCCTAACAGCAGTGCAAGCCTTGTAATGGTGCCCACTTTTGCTAAATGGTGCAGATAAATATAAAATAATGAAACACAAACTGGAATTGTGTCCATGAAAATCAGTTTTAAGCACTGTTCGTCAAAAAGTCACTCACAAAATCTGCTAAAAGAGGTCCAAATAAATGAAAACAATCTTATATGCTTTCTGGTTGCTAAATTTGTAGTTCCCTAGCAGGCACACAATTTGCTTTATTGGTAAGAGGGTTTCTGACCCATATTATAGGCAACATGTACCAGAGTCCCCTGGTGTGAAGCCCAGTGCTAAGGGTGCAAGGAAATGAACTAGATTAATTTCCCATTGGCTTTTTAAATCTAAAACCTGTGCGTGAGCCTGTGTTATCTTCCACCTTTTTTCAGGCATTTAAGCTTAGGATCTGCAACATGAAGTAGAAACTGGGGTTGTGACAGCAAAAGTTCATGTAAACTTTCCTATACAGTCAGTTCTTCTGATGTCGAGTCACAGCAGTAAATGCTCATTATCTCTTTTACCAATTTTCCATTCTGAGGGCATGATTTTTTTCCTTACTGCCCAGGAGTATTACTGTATAAATATCTGAAGAACTAACCAAATTGGAGGCAGGACACTTCGGAAAATAAAACAGAATCACACCCAAGGTAAAAGCAGTTTTACACAATATGATCTCATTTGATTGCAGAGATGGTTTATTGTGCACAGGAACATGTCTGGTATTTGGAAAGCACCACCCTGCCCCCCATAGACACACGGTCGTGCGCCACCTACTGGAAAAATAGAAAATTTCAGGCATAAGCGGATGGAAAAAAAATAAAATCGCGGAAGGCTCTTGGCTGTCAAGCCAGGTTTCAGAGTGGTTTCCATTTTCAGGAGCTTCATGTTCGCAAACAATAAAATGGATCCCATGGCCACAGCTAAATTATGCCTGGCCAGGCGTACATGGGCAGATGGTATTTATTATAGTGCAGGTAGTCAAGAATGCTCTTCTCCACCTTCTGTTTGTAAATGGTTTCCTCGAAAACTCTTTTGAGGTATTGCCTGGGCTTCTCATTCAGGTTAATTTCCTCATCTTCTATCTGATGGACCAATTGTTCTATGGAAGGAAGGCCTTCTTCCTGGAAAATACAGAAACCAATAGCTTAGCTCTAAGAGAAAAGGGCAGTTTCACTAAAATAAAAGAGTGCTTGGCTCCCAAGTGTGGTAATTTCCCCCCACCTTTAAAAATTATTTTTTAATAAGGTATGTTTAGTCTCAGAAAAAATGTGGCATAAATACTGTATAGCTACTACCTTCTTTTTTTCCCCACCACCATACTTATATCCCTCCCACCTTTGACCCCTTTCCCTCCTCCCTCCTTGAACCTCAGATTTTTTAGTGTCCATTTGTTTTTGTAAGTATTTTGCTTGGATATTTGTCTGCATTTCTTTTAAATGTCAAATATTTGTCTTTGTCCTTCTGACATGCTTTATTACACATAATTCTCCTTCCATTTTGCTGTAAGTGGGAACATTTCTTCTTTTCTTACTGCAAAATAGTATTCCATTATGTGGCTATACCACATCTCCTTAGTTAGTCCTCTATCAGAGGGCACTTAGGTTGCTTCATGTTATAGCTATGGGAAATAATGCAGCAATAATGTGTAGAACATATAATTTGTTGGTTGATCGTTTCATGATCTTTGGATAGATACTGAAAAAGTAGGACTTCTGGGTTAGATGTTATTTCCACTTTAAGTCAGATCACTTTCCAAAATGACTGTACCAGTTCACAGTAAGTGTAGCAATGTTAACAGTGTATTAAGGTTCCTCTTTTCTTTTTTTAAAAAGAATTATTTATTTCTGCGTAGAAGAACAGGGGTGTATGCCAGAGGTGCAGGGGTTGAGAGGACTCACCAGAGACAGAGTGGGGAGCAGAAGGGGAGGATCTACTGAAATGCACTGCAAAGGGAAGCAGCACGAGACGGGAGAGGTCTGCTGTGGCTTATGTGGGTTAGCTACCTGGCCAGGGATCGAACTCAAACCTTTGGGGTGATAGTGCTGAGAGCGCTGAGAGTGCTGAGACTTAACCCCTTATGCCAGCAGGGAGGCCCACGGTTCCTCTTTTTCTGTATCCTCTCCAGCATTTGTTATTGGGGGGTCTTTTAAATATGTGCCCTTCTCACCTGAGTGAGATGATCGCATTGTGGTCATGACCTATACCCCCTTTATTAAAGTAGTGTTGAACATTTTCCCATATATCTATTGTTCTAGCTATCGTCGTTGGTGAAACGTCTGTTCTGCTGTCCACTTATTAATTGGGTTATTTGATTTGTTGTTACTAAACTGACTAATTTTTGTATTCTTCCGTATTAACCTTGTGTCACTGTGTAAAGTGTAAATATTTTCTCCCACTTAGTAGGATTTTTTAAATCTACTTATACTATAATTTATCTACTCACACAGATTTATAAAGAGCTATGTAAAAGCTTTTTAATTTTAGGTAATGCAAATTATTTATTATTTACTTTGTTTTCCTTGCCATAGGGATGAGTCTTCAAAGACATCTTTATCTAGATGTCATGAAATTCAATGGGCATGTTTTCTTCATGCATTTTATTGTTGCAGGCCTTGTATTTAAGACTTTAATCCATTTTGAGTTTATTTTTGTGTATAGAACTAGAGAGTGATCCAACTTCATTTATTAACATGTTCTCATCTAGTTTTCCCAGCACCAATTGTAAAGAGACTCTCCTTTGTCTGTTGGATGATTGTACCTCCTTGCCACAAATTGTCTTATATAGGCATGGATCTATTTATGGGCTTTGAATTTTGTTCCATTGATTCATTTTTATTTTACTTTTTTTTAAACATTTTTTTTAAATTTATTTTTTATTTATACATACAAGCTGGGGTACAGGCCAGAGGCGTGGGGCGGCGAGAGGGTTCACCAGAGACAGAGCTGGTAGCAGAACAGGCAGATCAGAAATACACTGCTGAGGGGAGCAGCGGGCAAGGCAGGAGAGGTCTGCGGCGCCATGTGGGAGTCTCCCTGGCCGGGCATCGAACTCGCGTCGCCGCTGCCGACAGCTCCACAGCGCAGCGCTTAACCGCTGCGCCACCAGGGAGGCCCCATTTTTATTTTACTTTTTTATTCCAGTACCATACTGTTGTTTACTCTTGCCTTATAGTATAAAGTCAGATACGATGATGCTGCCATTTCTCTCCTTTTTGTTTCTGAGAATTGCTTCAGCTATTTGGGGTCTCTTATGGTTCCATACAAATTTTAATTTATTGCCTCTATTCTCTGAAGAATATTGTGGGCATTTTGATGTGGATTGTGTTAAATCTATCACTTTTGGTAGAACAGTCACTTTGACAATTTCCATCTCTTTATGCCCTATTCTGTATTTCTTAGTAGAGTCTTAATAACTTTCATCGTATAAATCCTTCACCTCCTTAGTTAAGTTAGTCCTTTGGTATTTTATTCTTTATGATGCAATTGTGGATGAAATTATTTTCTTGATTTCTTTTTCTAAGCAGTCATTATTTGCTTATAAAAGTATGACAGATTTTTGTATGTTGATTTTGTAACCTGCCACTTTGCTGTATTGTAATAGCCTTTTTGTGGATTATTTAGGATTTTCTACATATGGTCTAGAATCCCTTTTATTTCTTGTTGTTTGATTTCTCTAGCTAAACCTCTAATACTAAATTAAACAGAAATGGTGACAGTGAGCATTCTTATCTTGTTCCTGACCTCATAAAGAAAGCTTTCAGGTTTTTGCCATTTAAGTCTTATATTGACTATAGATTTGTGATGTGGCCTTTATTGTGCTGAGGTAAGTTCCTTCTATTCCAACTTGTTAAGAGTTTTATCGTAAATGCAAAATAGAGCTGGTCAAGTGCTTTCTCTGTGTCTATTGATGTCATATTTTTACCCTTTCTTTTGTTGATATAATGTATTATATTGATTGATTTACTTATTAAAAACCTGCCTTGCTCCAGGACTCTGTCAGCCTTCCTGAACCTCTGTGTCCATATAATGCTAACTTCTCCCTCTCCCCCAACCTCTGGCACCCACCATTCTACTTTTGTCTCTATGGCTTTGAATATTCCAGATGTCTCCTATAATTAGAATCACACAGTTTTTGTCGTTTTGTGACCAGAGTACTTCAGTTAGCATAATGTCCTCAAGGATCGCCAAGAATCATGATTGTAAGCTCTTTATTTTCATATAAAAAATCTGTAGATCATATTTGTTTTAAAAATAAAAAAGGTTATGAGTCACTATTTGTAACTGAAAAGTCACAAACGGTGTGAGAATTCCCAGGATGTAGCATTTAAAAAATTTTTACAATTTTTAGTAAACTAAAATTACATTGATATCTTTAAAGATAAGGTTCAGAGAGATTACATATTGAAGTTATTTGAAGTCGAAAACTATATACTATGCATATCAATAATATACTAAGGTCTTTCTAATGTTTTATTATGCAAATTTTCAAACTGAGCAAATTGGCAGAATTATACAGTTAGCACCCACACATGCCCCACCTGGCTACCATGGCCAGCATTTTATGTTTGCTTCTATCTGCCATACAGCTAGAGCAGAGTGGTGATAGAAGTACTTCACCCAGGCTTGAGTTGTTTGCTGAGTCCCACAATAACCAAGGATTACCCTAAAGGAAGGGTCACATAGACTTTGAAGGTATATATATTTGAGCTCCCAATAATTAAAAAATTTTTTTTTAGATTTATTTATTTATGCATACAAGCTGCGATACAGGCCAGAGGTGTGGGGCAGCGAGAGGGTTCACCAGAGACAGAGTGGGGAGCAGAACAGGCAGATCGATGGAAATATACCGCTGAGGGGAGCAGTGGGCAAGGCAGGAGAGGTCTGCTGCGCCATGTGGGAATCTCCCAGGCGAACTCGTATGGCCGCTGCCAACTGCTCCACTTCACAGCGCTGCACTTAACAGCTGCGCCACCAGGGAGGCCAAATTTAAAAAAAAATTTAAACAGAAAAGCAGTGAGGGCCTCCCTGCTGGCGCAATGGGCTAAGTCTCAGCACTAGGAAGCTATCCAGAACCACTGCAGCAATAGTTCGATCCCCAGCCAGGGAGATTCCCACATGGTGCAGCAGACCTCTCCTGTCTCACCTGCTGTTCCCCTCAGCAGTGTATTTCAGTCCATCCCCCTGTTCTGCTCCCCACTCTGTCTCTGGTGAATTCTCTCACTCCCCCCACACCTCTGGCCTACACCCCAGCTGTATGCATAAATAAATAAATCTTTAAGAAAAAAAGTGAATAGCTTGCAGAGTGCCACTGAGTCATTCATTTTTAGATAGAAAGATAGATTCAAGCTTGATGTATACATTATGTAATTATTCACTTGGTCATTTACATGAGACATTACTAGGTGGTGAAGATGTTACCCATATTACCTGGAAGAACAGTCAGTGGGGTTAACAGGACTTCAGTAGACCCCTCACCTCGACCCCTCACCTCTCAGTGTCACCATCCTCACCTGAGAGGCACCACTTCCCCTCTCAGGTGACCAGCTCATCTGTGATCAGTTGACTTCACAATACCATAGACAATACATGATATTTTTTGGTCTGGTTTATTTCATTTCATACATTGCTTTAAGTTTCATCCACTTTAAGAATGTATCAGTACTTTTTATGGATGACTATTTCCGTTATATTGGCTATGCTGTATTTTTTTAATCATTGACCCGTTGATGAACATTGGTTGTTTCCTCCATCTGGCCATGGAGTGTATAGTGTTGCTATGAATGTTCATGAGTATTCTTTGAGATACCTCTTTTCAGTTCTTTTGGGTATATACTTAAGAGTCCAATGGTGAGGTCATTCAGTAATTCTGTATATAACTTTGAGGAACCATCAAACTCTTTCTCACAGCAGCCACACAGATTTACATGCCCACCAGCATTGTACGGTTTCCAATTTTCCCACATCCTTGGCCAAACTTGGTATTTAACATTCTTTTAGACTATAGTGTGTGAAGTGGTAATTCACTGTGGTTCTGCTTTGCAGTTCCCTAATGGCTAATGGTGATAAATCCTTTCATGTAAATGATTTTACTTCTGGACTCTCAATTTTATTCTATTTATCTGTATTTCTATGCTTATGCAAATACTACACTGTCTTGGTTCTTACTGATTTGCAGTAAGTTTTGAGATTGTAAAGTGTGTGTTCTTTAATTCCCCCACCCCCTCAATTGTTTTGGTCATTTGGAGTTCCTTTCCAAGCAATTGGAATTGACTTTTCTATTTCAGAAAAACATGGCCATTGGATTTTGATAGGACTGCACTGAATTGGCAGATTGTTTTGGATAGTATTGCCATTTTAACAATATTAAGTCTTGAAATCTATGAACACATGGCTTTTCATTTGTTTAGACCTTCTTAGGTTCTTTTGGAATTTCTTTTGTAGTTTTCAGTGCACAGGTCTTGGTTAAATGTATTCTCAAGTATTTTATTCCTGTGGATGTTATTGTATGAAATTTTGAATGAAACTGTTTTCTACATTTCATGTTTGAATTATTCGATGCTAATGTAGACAAGGGACTGCTGTGTGTAGATCTTGTATCCAGTGATTTCGCTGAAATTTTTCCTTAGCTCTAATAGTTATTTTGTGGTTTCTTTAGGATTTTCTCTATATATGATGTAATAAAAAACAGAGATAGTTTTTGCTATTCCCTTCCTAATATATCAATAGATGCTTTTACTTCTTTTTCCTGCTTAACTGCTCTGGTTAGAATTCCAGGACAATGGCGAATGTAGGCATCCTTGCCCTGTTCCAGCTATGAGGATTAAAGCTTTCAGTCCTACACCACTACTATGTTTTCATAAATACACTTTATCAGGGTGGGACAGTTCCCTTCTATTCCTAGGCTTTTTAGTGGTTTTACCATGAAAGCATGTTTGATTTAATAAAATGAATTTTCTGCATCAGTTGCTATGATGGCATCTCCTTCATTCTATCAGAGGGGTATATTACATTGATTAATTTTCATATGTTGAAACACTCCTACCTTCCTGGAGTAAATCTCACTTGGTCACGGCATATAATCCTTTTAATATGCTGTGAGTTTAGTTTGTTAGTATTCTATTGAAGATTTTTGCATCTAAATCCACAAGGGATATTTCTCTGTAGTTTTCTTTTGATGTCTTTGGTTTTGGTGACTGGGTAATGCTGACTATATAGAATGGGCTAGGAAGTATTCCTTACTCTTCTTTTTTTTTCTTGACAAGTTTGAAAAGAATTGGTATGAATTATTCTTTAAATGTTAGGTAGAATTCACCTGTGAAATCATCTAGTTTCGGACTTTTCTTTGTTGGAAGATTTTTTACTTGTTGGTTCAGTACGTTTACTTGTAGGTCTGTTGAGATCTTTCTATTGAATCAGTCTTTGCAATTTGTGTGTTTATAGGAATTTGGAATTTGTCCATTTCATCTAAGTCATCTAATTGGTAGGCATACAATTGTTAATAGTATATTCTTTTAGTCATTTGTTATTTATGTAAAGTAGATAGTGGTTACACTTTCATTTGTGATTTTAGTAATTTGAGTCTTTTTTCTTTGTCTAGCTAAAGGTTTGCTGATGTTCTTTTCAAAAACCAACTTTTGATTTTATCTTTTCTGTTGTTTTTCTATTCTTTACTCTAGTTTTGCCTTGATTTTTATCCTTCCTTCTGCAAGCACTTAGAGTTAGTTTGGTTTGCTTTTCTAATAATTTAAGGCGTCAAATTAGGTTATTTGAAATCACTTCTTTTTAAAAATCTACTTTGTTATAATTACACTTACAGCTATAAATTTCCCTCTGAAACCACTTTCACTGCATGACATGAATTTTGGATTGATGTGCTTTCATTTTCATTTATTTTTAAGCATTTCCAATATTCCATTTGATTTCTTATTTGAAGCCAAAGTAGTTGCTTAAGAGTCTGTTGTTTAATTTTCACTAATTTCTGACTTTTTGTTTTCTTTCTAATTTTTGATGTCTAATTTCATTCCATTGTGCTTGGAGAACATACTTTGTGTGATTTAAATCTTAAAGTTCGCTGACATTTGGTTTTTGGCCCAACGTGTGGGCAATCTGAGAGAATGTCCAATATGCACTTATGAAGAATGTGCATCCTACTACTGTTGGGTGGAGTGTGGTATAAATATCTATTCCGTCTAGGTAGTTTACAGTCCTGTTCAAGACCTCTGCTACCTAATTGATCTTCTATGTGGTTGTGCTATTCATTACCAAAATGTACGACTATTATTTTAGTATTTCTTCTTTCAAATCGATCAATGTTTGCATCATATATTTTGGGGTTCTGTTGTTGGTACATATATATTTGTAATTGTCATATCTTTCTTAGAGGTTTTTGAAGAATAATTTTGTACCAAATTTCACCTCGGTTAGTGATTCTGGCTTCAGCCACAGTGCCAGTGGATTTATAATTTGTTCCTCTCTTTTGTTCTACAAAATAATTTAAGATGTCTTATATTGATCTTGTTTTAAAAATAAATGTTATGACTTAAAAGAGTAGTTATTGATTGTAGTCTCTTAGTCCTTTTTCTATACATGGGGGAGAGAAAAAAAATTGATGTGCCATGTTCTAGCATACCATAATTTTTTAAAAGATTTATTTATTTATGCATACAAGCTGGGGTGCAGGCCAGAGGTGTGAAGTGGTGAGAGGGTTCACCTGAGACAGAGTGGGGAGCAGAACAGGCAAATTGACTGAAATACACTGCTGAGGAGAGCAGCAAGCGAGACAGGAGAGGTCTGCTGCGCCATGTGGGAATCTCCCCGTCTGGGCACTGAACTCACCCGACAGCTGCGGTGCTGCCGACAGCACCACAGTGCTGCGCTTAACCCACTGCTCCACCAGGGAAGCCCACTAGTATATCATACTTAATGTGACTAAACATCTCCACTTCCCTGAAGACAAGGTAGAAAGTGAAATGAAGTGGGTTATGCTGTCTCAACAAAGTATTGTTATTCTTTAGTGACAACTATTCTTTATGTTCCTATTATCAGACTCTTAAATGAAATTCCTGTATGTCTGTTGACATTACTACCACTTTCACTTCTAGCCCATCTCTACTGTGGCTACACTCACGGGGCGCCATTCTTCTAGGCCATGTGCTTGCCCTTCTTTGCTCCTCCATGGTGGGAGCAGCCGCTGTTCCCAAGAATCTGAGTTAGACACCACCGCGTGCCCCATGACTCCTCTGGCCTTTCCCATCAACAAATGTAAATGTGGAAAGCAGCACAATCTCCCAGTGGAGGCTTTTCTTCCACTCTCTGGAAATCTAGCAAGCCCACAAGAATGGCTGTGTTTTCTGCAAGTGTCCCTGGCCTCTTCTGGTCTACTAATGCTGAATTCACACCTAGCAAACTGACACGCAACAAAGGTCTGTTCATGGATAAATGGGTCTCAGAGTCCATGAAAAGCGACTGTCATTGGGATTGACAGTTTACTTGGAAAGGGAAAGAGAAAGCTTCCATTTCAAGTAGGACAGCTAGGACCACTTGTCCTGTGAAAAATGTTAGCAAGAAGCTCAGATCTCGAGTTTGAAGGATTTAGGCACAGAGTTTTGATGGGGTAAACAGAAAATTAATGACTCTTTACCATGTCCCTGTAATAATTACATGTTGAGAGGGAGGGCGATATCTGAGGAGTTGAACAGAGTTCGGTAAGCACAGGCTCAAAACCCACGTTCACACTTCAACCTGAGTTGACTTCCTCACAGCCACCAGGTAAGTACAGGGAACTGTTTGACCTGTATCTATAAAATACATATTTCCCCAATTTGAATGACCTAACAGCGGCTGATCGCTGCATTTATTGGGATCTACTCCATGTTCCTCGTGGACAGGCACACCTTGGAGATGTTGTGGGTTCATTTTCAGGCCAGGACAAAAAGCAAATATCATGGTAAAGTGAGCACATGAAATTTTGTTTCCACAGTGCATATAAAAATGATGTTCATATTATACTGTAATGCAATAGTATTATGTCTAAAATAACAATATACATAACTTATTTAAAACTACTTTATACTAAAAAATGCCAACAATCACTTGAGCTTTCAATGACTTGTAATCTTTTTGCTGGTGGAGAGTGTTGTAAAAAATGCAGTAACTGTGAAGCACAATAAAGCGAAGCACGACAGAGTAGGTGTCCTTACCTGCTTGGTTCCGACCTTTGTGTATCCTAAAGACAAGTGAGTTTGGTTTAAATTTTAAACCTATTTTTCCCAATCTGAATTGCTTCAGATTAGTAAATTATTGAAATTTCCCAGCTTATGGAAGGGATCATGCTCAGTGAAATAAGCCAAAAAGAAAAAGAAAAATATGGGATGGTTTCACGTACAGGAGGATTTTAGGGGAACCAAATAAGGGCTCAGACAATAAATAAATAATAACTACAATGAATTGAGAAAACAAAATCAACAGGTAGCTACTAAGCAGAGATACTCTGCAGGGGGTGAGGAGGGAGAGGGATCAAAACAGGGGAGGGAAGAACATGAGGGACTATGGTGATCGTGCACAGGTGAATTGGTGATGGGAATTTTACGGGGACAACACCTGAAAGGAGAAAGCATGCATTGTACCAAAAGGAAGAATGATGTAAAATATATATTAAAAAAATTCCCAGCTTGGAAGACAGGCATAAAACTGAAATGAGGGTGGACAGTGAGGAGAAGGTACTAAGCCATGGAGTTGGTCCTGGTATGCTAAGTCCCTATGACCCTAGCTTTGGAATGTGAAATTTTTGAGTGTGAAGCTTATTGGCTGCTGACTTGCTGGGTTACCCATGGCAGGTCACTGAAAACCTTTCAGCTTTAGCTATCTTTGTGGTAAAGTTGAGATGATGGCAGTATCCACTCATCTCTGAGGGTTCTTGTGATTAATACGTGCTGCAGCCAGTTGGGGTAGGGACTCGGCCCGTGATCTATATCTGTGCTGCCAACATGGCTGCCCACACCCTGGAGTGGGGAGCAGGGCTTCAAGGCGCTTGAGTGCCGCAATAGAGACAGATGACTTGCCCGTTTAGACAGTAAAATGAGAGGGAAGCTAACTGGCCCTGAGTCCTTGTCTGGGGAAGCCAGGGAAAGTTAGGATGGACAGTTGACCACTTTTGGGACACAGTTGTCAACTCTCCACAACTCTATTAATAACTCTAGTGTGGAGAGAAATAATTTAATCCAAGTTTCACATATATTTCACGTTAGAGTCAAATTTCTAAATGAGCATGGAGTCTCTGGGATACATTGCCTAACTTCCAGTTAGTTCTATATCTTTTGAGAAAGATGTTTTGGTTAAAAAACGGTCATCTGGGGCCTCCCTGGTGGTGCAATGGGTTAGCGCAGCGCTGTGGGGTTGTCGGGCGGCTGTGGGTGAGTTCGATGCCTGGCCAGGGAAAATCCCACATGGCGCAGCAGACCTCTCCTGCCTTGCCCGCTGCTTCCCTCAGCAGTGTATTTCGGTCATCTGCCTGTTCTGCTCCCCAAGCTGTCTCTGGTGAACCCTCTCACACTTCACACCTCTGGTCTGCACCCCAGCTTGTATACAAAAATAAAATAAATCTTAAAAAAAAAAAACAACAAAACTGTCATCTGATGCCATCTGATGACCTCACTTTACATCTGTAAAACAAAATACATAAAAGTGGCTAGGGAATGACTGGCAAATACAGATAGAAACTAAAGGAATGCTATCTTCTATTTGAGGGCAAGTAGATCCAACTCATATCCAGTTTTTAGTCAACACAGTTGATAATGAAAATACAGTTATTTATAAAAAAGAAAAATAAATATGCCCCTAATAAAAGGAGTGAAACATTCTACAAACCCTATAGCTTGTTGATATAAAGTAAAGTTTGTGTAAAAAATAAAACCATAAAGTAGGACTATAGGGAAAAGTCTAAATGGTCAACAGCTATAAACTGCTTTTAATTTGCAAGGAATAACCCACACATCTGGTAATCACTCTTACCTCGTTGGAGGTTAAGATTTGGCGTAACTCTTTTCTGAGATCGATAAAACGATCGTGAAAAAGGGCCATGCACCACGGCTCTGTGAAGTAGCTAGTGAGGAGAGAAAAGATTCAGTTAGCTGGAAACCCTCTCATTACCACTAATAAAGTATTTACCTGCTTTTTTGCCTTTATAAATTACAGTTCTGGCCCCATTGCAATCGTTTGCTCATAAAATGCCTTGTGCAACAGCCTGGCCAATCAATTTTTTAAATGGATGTTCCTGATGTAAGGCCAGGTTCCATAATTACATTTAAAGTGGTTTAATTCAGAGCTGGGGCAAGACCCAGTGAAGAATCCTGATTTTATCAGAATTTAAAAGCCTGAAGACTTGCAAAGAACGATGTCTCCATTATCTACCCTCGTTTGAGAAAAACAGATTGCAGGATTAACTGAACTGCTGCATAAACAAATTAAATTTAGGTAGACAATAACACAAATGTTGTTCATCATTAAGGTTTCTGGATTAATAATGACCAGAAAAACAGGCCACCTCGGTGTTGCAACATGGTCTTCGTACAAGTGCACTGATGCTTAATTGAATCTCTTTTAAGAGAGCAGATCTTCTGGTGTTTATATTTGCTAACTTTTCACTCAAAACTGTTTAAATAAATGCTTTATTCCATGGAGAACAACATGGCCAGTCTTCATTTTGTAGGTGATTGATGAAAATGTGGTATGTTCTTAGAATAACTAAAACACTGTTTGGTACTTCCACTCTTACTTTATTTTAATGCTAAGTGTCTTCAAACTGGCAACTTTACTTCTTCAGGATAAGAGACATGTCCACACGGAACCTACTTTGATTCAGACTGCATCTTGTCCCTAAGCTGAGTTGCCACATTGAGACTTCTGGGAAGAGAGCAAACAGACTGATTCAGCAGCCTGATTTCCCCTTACTGATGACGAAGAACGAACGTCATCACCCTATTCTCTCCTGATAGACGATTTGGGAAGAGACAAGAATATTATCTGCTGATTGTTACTGCAGATTTCTGCCTGAAGACTCCAGTCCACCAATCCAAAAGTTTCAAATGAATGACCCAAGCATAGGTAGAGACCCTTCCCCTGCCTGGTCCTCTAAAATGCCCCTACACGCTGAGCCTGTTGGAACACACCTGAGCAGTGCCCCTTGAGTCTGGGCTCGAACCATGATTCCTGTTCAAAAACAAACGCCTTCCTGATGCTGCTATAGGTTGGTTATTCCTGTTGACATCAATTACGGGGGCTCCTATCTCCTCAGGATGGGAGTTGGTGGATGTCATGTGGCAGGTGGGGAGGAATGCCTTCTGTTTGCTGAGGGTAAAGTTCATTCTTAGCAAAAGAGAAGAGGAGTTCCAAGACCACAGAGGCCTCCCCACATAAGAATCGGCGCTACAGTGAGCATGGCCTGGGGTTCTGTTCCGCTAGTCTCTGCCACTGAGTGGCTTCACCAAAATATGGCCTCTATTCAGGCTGAATGGCTTACTTTGCTGTTCAGGTCATATATTCATCCATTCAACTATTACTGCCACTAAATTTCACTCCATTCCCCTTATGTGACCACTGTGTTCTCAGTATAGGGCAAACAGCAGGGACCAAAACAGACATCTCTGCCACTAGAACTTACATTCAGGCGATATATAAAATATAGCTTATTAGATGGTGAAAACTGCTTAGAAGAGAACAGAAATCAAGCCAGAGAAACACTCACACCTAAGGCCACTGACTGAATGAAGACCCAAGGGGATGGAGGGGTGTGGGTCACGTGGAGATCTAGGGAAAGAATCTTCTGGAGAGAGGGAGTAGCAGGAGCAAAGAAAGCCCTGGAGGAAGGAGTGTGCCCAGACTGCTCAGGAATGCAGGGAGGGCATCAACAAAGGGGGAGTGGCAGGAGAGGGACTCAGGGAGGTGATGGGGAGGGAGGGTGCTTCTGGGGGCGGGAGTCCAGGCAGATATGTATTGTCATTGCCTCTTGGTCATCTGGCCCAGCGCTGGCACACACAGGGTCCTGTAGCTGTTCACCGAGTGGATGACGGAATGGTGAAGGGTGGAAGCACGCTGCGCTGTCTATACTCTGCACTGCCTGTGTCAGGGTGGTTGTTCATTAATACAGAATAAAATCCTGCCAAATAAACAGGTGACAAAACTCTTCAAAAGGCCCTAAGATGGGCGGTCTTATGAAAGGGAGAGGCTTGTGGAGACCAGTGGGGAAGTCGGAAGGCCAAGGATGAAGAGAGGCACCTTGTGGAAATCTGTCAGTGTCCTGCTGGCCTTGAGAGTTACTCAAGGCTGCTGAGTTCCTAGTGAATGGAGTGGAGTTGAAAGGGTGTCCCACTGGAATCTGGGCCCCTACAAATCCTAACCAACACCAGACATCCAACATCTGTCTAAATGCTGGAGCAAAAGCACTGATTAGTTTGGGCTGCCTGTCTCAGGAGGCATTGCCCTGGCAGGGAGATAAGGTGTTTTAGATAACTGTGAAAAGGAGTCCTCCCCTCTGATTGGGGGAAAAAAGTTGTACCCAAAATCTACTCAGTGAGAAGTCCAACTTACAGGGTTCTTCCCTAGGTCTAAGGGAAATTGCTTATTTGGGTGGTAACTTTTTAAAAAAAATTATTTAATGAAGTTGTTTTACATACTTCTTATTTTAACAGTATAGGATTTCCCTCCTTAGTGTGGTCACTGTTGCTCATGGGGAGATTATTATTATTTTTTAAATATTTATTTTTATTTTTGCATACAAGCTGGGGCGCAGGCCAGAGGTATGAGGCGGTGAGAGGGCTCACCAGAGACAGAGTGGGGAGCAGAACAGGCAGGTCAATTGAAACACACTGCTGAAGGGAACAGTGGGTGAGGCAGGAGAGGTCTGCCGCGCCATGTGGGATTCTCCTCGGCCGGGCATCGAACTTGCGCTGCAGCCTCTGACAAATCCACAGCGCTGCACTAACCCACTGTGCAACCAGGGAGGCCCTGGGTGGTGACTTTTAAAAGGATCAGTGGTTACCTTGGAGGGGCCACTGTGATGAGGACACCCACTTCCTTTGTGCAAGGGCTGTGGGCCTTTGACATTTACCGCTCACAGCCCCCAAATAGTTTGGCCCCTTGGGCATAATCCACTCCCATGATCACTGAAACTTTGTTTGTGTCTGACAAATTAACTTTTGAAAAGTAATATATTTTATTTTTAGAGCAGTTTTAAGTGTATAGAATAACCAAGCAGAAAGTACAATGAGGGCCTCCCCGGTGGTGCAGCGGTTAAGCGCTGCGCTGTGGAGCTGTCGGCAGCGGCGATGAGAGTTCGACGCCTGGCAGAGGAGAGTCCCACATGGTGCGGCAGACCTCTCCTGCCTCGCCCGCTGCTCCCCTCAGCAGTGTATTTCTGATCTGCCTGTTCTGCTCCCCACTCTGTCTCTGGTGAATCCTCTCGCCGCCCCATGCCTCTGGCCTGTACCCCAGCTTATATGTATAAATAAAAAATAAATCTTAAAAAAAAATAAACTCTTAAAAAAAAAAAAAGTACAATGAATCCTCATATACTCCGTCCTCTCCTCAGTTTTCCTTACTATTAGTACTTTGCACTAGTGAGACGCATTTGTTACAGTTGATGAATCAACGTCAATACATTATTATGAAGCCCAGAGTTTACCCTGGGTTTCATGTGTTGTGTTGTCCATTCTCTGGGGTTTGACAAATGCATAATGACATGCACACACATTATAGAATCATACAAAAAAATTTCCCTACTCTAAAAGTCCCCTACACTCCACCGATTCACCCCTATCACCTCCTTCCAAATCCCAGGCAAATTAACATTTTAGGATATTGACCTATTATTATTAGAGAAAAAGGTGTCATACAACAATTTCATAAAATATTTTAGTAACCCTATTTTTCTGTATTCCTCTCAGAAGTAGAGTCATTCTTTCAAGACAAAACACTGCAAATCTCAAACTTGCCAGCTGTTCCTTATGCTAATGACTGTGTGGCTTGAGGCTTTGGTTTCCTAAGTTTCTGGGGATCCTAACGTTCCTAAGGTTCTGTTTTGGGGATCAGCTTAGGATGAAATCTACTTAAGTTTCTATTTTCTATAACATGCAGGGGAGGCTATGCTTTTTAGGGATTTTTAAATGCAAGCATTATACCTTACTTGCTAATTACCCATGCACTTTAGTTATCATAACCAAACCAAAGCAAACCATACATAAAGCTGGGCTGAAGTTTGCTCGCTGAGAATTTCAGAGCCAGATTCTTTGTGGACAAGGAGGACGTCACATGCTGAGTGCCCTAGACCCTCTCAGGTGGGCAAAGACATCTCAGAGAGGGCAGCCTGGCCCCATTTCCTTCCAGCAGGTGCCAAAGTATTTTATTCAACATTAGGCAAATTTCATTATATTTTGGGAAAAAAAATGAAGCGGGCTTGCATTGTATTTCTTCTTGATCCTTCATGGGAAGAACAATGCAAACCTTAATGGCAAGCTCATTATTTCCTACACTGACCATTTCAGCTATACAGGAGCTGGAATTCTGAAAAGCCACAATTCAACTCCCTTTCCAATCTAGCTGTAAGCTGTGGAGCTTCTGATGTCCTCCTCCATGGAGAGTGGGGTATAGGAGCTGGGGGGCGCCTGGGCTGGGGGGAGCTAATGGAGAACCAGGTCAGGGCACAGTGTGTTTCTAGCTTAGACTTCTCCCCACCTGCACCCTGGCCACCTGTTGCTCCCTCTGCTGCCTTCTCCCTGTGGATGTTCTAAGATTCTCACTCATCCCCTTGTCCCCTCCAAAAACTTCCTACCAATGGCCCTCCTGCCCGGTGGGCTTTGTCTGTGCAATCTTTGTAGCCCAGAAGACATTTTCCCACAGCTGCATCTTCTCTAGCACCATCCAGTGTTAAAGGCCAACACAAAACTCTTCCTTGAAGCTATCCCGGACCTGAATGCTTTGACTCACTTTCTCTACACTGTTTCTACTACATGTGGCACTTCAGACCGGCAGGAAAGCTTTCCTGGTCTCTGTCTTGTTCTCTTATGCACTGTGTGCCCTGGGTTCCCACAGCATCAGGACTGGTCCTGTGGAGACTGAAGGGACAGGTGGGGCCCAACTCCTAACTCAGAGGTGAGGCCAGGGGTGACTGTTTCCCCCTCCTCTCCAGGGGAGGGAAGTGACCCAGTTTAGGGGTAGGTCCTGAGGGTCTCTTCTGAGTCCTCCTAGAAATATGGAAGCCTTCTTTATTAAAATTAGAAAACCTCTAATTTAATCAAACTCATTTTGCAATTGATTATGAAATGGAGTCAAATAAAGATTATCTCATTTAGATATAAGGTTGGTAGAAAGATATTTTACTTGATGAAAAGTTTCAGGCCTAGTTTCCTCTGCAAACTGAATGACTTCTGTGCTTTAGTTTCTGTGCTCCATAGGAGAGAGAAGAGCACCTGGGATCCTTGACCAGGTGGGGGAGGGGGATCAGGTCTGCAGACAGCCCAGAGTGTTATAGATGATTAGAAGAGTGATGAACTTTCGAGAATGTTATATTTCCATGAATAGTGATAATTAAAAAAAAAACCCTAGATAATATTAACTTCTTCCTCAAATCATATTCAAAAAGGGAGACCAATAGCATCCGCTAAGTAACTTCGTAGGTGTCCCCTAGAAATCTTCAGGAGAGAAGTTCAGGTAAGAAGTAGCTGCATGAGAGAAATATCGAATGGTTTCACCTATAACAGGACTATAGGGAGGCCGGGTGGGAGAGAGGCAATGGGGGGGGGGGGGGG
>PVIJ01021146.1:0-19176 GCA_004024925.1 Scalopus aquaticus | reverse complement strand
AGCTATCCCCCTCATAGCAAAGGGAGAACTCAATAGCAAGCGGCCTCACAAGACTTGACAATCAGTGTGGGGGAGGGAGGGAGCCGGAGGGAGGGAAGGAAAAGGGCACAAAATGGAATAGAAAAGAACACAAGGGACCATGGAGATGGATCACGGGTGAATTGGTGGTGGGCTACCCAAGGGGAATACAAAATGTAAAGAACATAAATAACAATAAAAATATATATTAAAAAAAAAAAAAGATGAGAAAAAGAAAAAACAGAGGGCTTCTGAATTGAGTTCATTTGAATAGCTGACACAGCAGACACCCTGGGCCACTTCCTCTTCACCTCAGCTATGCAGGCAATAAGGCATAAGCACAGGTTTACCGAACTCTCCCCCAACCACAACACCTGAGACGGACTCTGCCAAAGCCTCGGTGTTCTCATCAGTGAAATGGGGATGCTAATAATTTTTTTTTAAGGATTTATTTATTTATATATACAAGAGTTGGGGTGTAGGGCAGAAGTTTGGGGGATAAGAGGATTCACGAGAGTGGGGAGCAGAACAAGTACATGGACTGAAATATACTGCTGAGGGGAGCAGCGGGGAGAGAGGAGAGGTCTGCTGCACCATGTGGGAAGCTCCCTGGCTGGGGATCGAACTCATGCTGCAGTGGCTGCGGAGAGTTAAGTGCTGAGACTTAATCTGTTGCACCACCAGGGAGGCCTGGGGATGCTAATAATTGACCACTCCAGGTCTCTTCGCAGATTCATTCATTCATTCAAAGGGTAAACACCACGTGTCTGATCCCCGTCTAGCCTTCTTCCTCTCGCTGGACATAACACAGAGATCACTGCTACACTATACCTGTAGCGAGGGAGACACACAAGAAGGAAGTGCACGACCTCAGATCACGGCATGTGTCAGCAGAAAAGCCAGAGCCAGAGGAGCATGCTGGTGGCAGGCCTCTGAGTGGGGCCTGTGAGCAGCGACCCTTGCGGCCAGGCTCTAAAGGCCCTGGGTGAGACTCACGGGTATGTGACCCGCGGTGGGTGGGGCACTGAGCCACAAAGGCTGAGCTGGTCCTGAATCTTTGTTTTTTTTTTAAAGATTTATTTATTTATGCATATAAGCTGGGGTGTAGGCCAGATGTGTGGGGTAGTGAGAGGACTCACCAGAGACAGAATGGGGAGGGGAACAGGCAGATCTACTGAAGTACACTGCTGAGGGGAGTAATGGGGAGACAGGAGAGGTCTGCTGTGCCCTGTGGGAAGCTCCCTGGCCGAGCATCGAACCCGCGAACCCACGCCGCAATGGCTCTGGATAGCTTCATAGTGCTGCACTTAACCTGTTGCGCCACCAGGGGCCCTGGTCCCCTGGTCCTGAATCCTTCCTAGAGTAACTGCCCAGATGGACAGAACTGCCCGAGGAGGGGTGGTCCAGGGTACAGGGCACCAGCAGGCTCCTGACAAAGGCCTGGTGTTAGCCAGCACCAAGTGCCACTGCCACAGCACCGCCGGCTGCAGGGCAGGGCCTTGGAAACATCCATTTTACCATGTAGACGCTATACCTCAAAGAATTCAGGGCCTCCCCGGTGGCGCAGCGGTTAAGTGCTGCGCTGTGGAGCTGTCGGCAGCGGCAACGTGAGTTCGACGCCCGGCCAGGGAGAATCCCACATGGTGCAGCAGACCTCTCCTGCCTCGCCCGCTGCTCCCCTCAGCAGTGTATTTCTGATCTGCCTGTTCTGCTACCCGCTCTGTCTCTGGTGAGCCCTCTCGCTGCCCCACGCCTCTGGCCTGTACCCCAGCTTGTATGTATAAATAAAAATAAATCTTTAAAAAAAAAACAAAACAAAGAATTCAGGCAACCGAAACCACTCGCCTGGTGCAGACACAGTCAGCCGAACCACAATGTGTCCTCATCACGAGGACAAGAAGCACCTTGGGACCCCACTCACGAGGCCAACAGGCCCCACCTCCCCCATACACACCTGGGGGCCGCGGAGGTGCTTCCGGCTGCTGGAGATGACTTTTCTCTTGAGGAAAGTACCCTGTTAACACTTCAGGTTGTTGAGGTGATTCTGAAAAGAAAATACATTCCTGCATTACCGATTCCTCGTGGACCGAAAGCAAAATTTAACTTTCTTAAATATGATTTCACTTACTTTTTTGAGTCATTTTTAAAATTAGAAAAATAATTGTTCTTTTTCTCTGAACTGTCTGCTCTTGCTAAAGAGGGAAAAGATGTGACTGCTGCATCCATTTTAAATTAAGGTTCTTTCTTCCATCTCTTACTGTTAAGTAAATACCACTTTTTGTTAGACTATAAGCATCCGTAATGGATGTAAAGAACCTGCTACAAAGCGCTTGTTCAAGGACCCTCCTCTCTGCTCCCTCCACAGTCTCCAGCAATAGAGCTCTTGACCATGTCAATTCTCATAAATATCTTTTTTTAAGTTGTCAAAAATAAAACAACTGCCTTTCAATACCTTTGACACTCCCATGTCACGTAACTACACAGTCAGCAGCTCAGGAGCAATGAGAATGAGCTCAAAGGAAAAGCTAAGAATAAGTTTTATGATTTTTCTGCTGGAAGTTTTCTTGCCAACAGTTTCTCCCATTAATACAGATTATTAAGAATTCTCCCGAGACCACACTTCTAATTTTCCCTGCAAGGAACTAGACTGAACAGTCATCATTTAAGGTCCTACTTTGTTCGTTATGGATTAGAAATTATAAACCACATCATTAAAAATCACCGCACAGGGACTCAGAATGGGGGAGAGGGGAGCACAGGGGACTGTGGTGATGGTTCACGGGTGAATTGGTGGTAGGAAACCTACGGGGAATATACAGTAATGTAAAAGACACAAATAAAATTAAAAAAAAAAAATCACCACACAAGGGCCTCACTGGTGACACAGGGCTTAAAGTCTCAGCACTATGAACCTATCTGCAACCACCGTGGCATGAGTTCAATCCTCGGCCAGGGAGCTGACTCACATGGTGCAGAAGACCTCTCCTGTCTCGCCCACTGCTCCCCTCAGCAGTGTATTTCAGTGGATCTGCCTGTTCTGCTCCACACTCTGTCTCTGGTGAATCCTCTAATCCCCCACCCCTCTGGCCTACGCCTCCATTCTTACATGCATAAATTTAAAAAAATAAATCTTTCTAAAAAAAATCATCACACAAGAACTCAATAAATGGCAGCTGCTGCTGTTGCCTTCCACAAGCAAGTTACCACGCTGAGCACTAAATAACAATAAGAACACAACAGAGCAGCTAACAATTCTGGTTAAACATATGCCAGACCCTCTGCGAAACTCATCACAGGCACTGTCTCATTTAATCCTCACAATAATTCTGTAAGAAAGAGGCTCTTTTTTACTGTCCCAATTTGGGGGTGAGAAAACTAAAGCCTTGGAGAGGTGAATTACCTCCACCAAAGTCACACAACTAATGACCAAAATGGACTTTAGAGTTGCTCGGGTTCTCATTTTAATCACTACACCACTGGGTGCTGCAGCTTATAAAATACTTGCACAACCTCATATTAATTGTACACCATCACAAAATCATGAGCTGGAGCAGATAATCATCATACTCCTATCGTCTTCGATACACAATCCAAAATGCAAGTTCAAAGCTTTTAGAATAATGTCTGGCACACGATTATGAGTGCTCAGTGAAAAGCTGTTCATTCAAAGAAATAATCTGTCAATCTAGTCTCAAAAAGAAAATCATTGGCATCTTTTAGGCCTCTTGAGCCAAAAAAAAGAATACAAATGCATCCCCATCTTTTTAACATTTTGTGTGCCGGTGCCTTTTAAATTTATCAGCCCTTGGGGCCGGCCATTTTCTGTGCCACCGCATGAATGGTAGAAGCATTCAATAAAACACACACAACTCCTGAACGAATGGATATTAAAAAAACGGTAATATCTCTCATAAAACACCTTACACTTTCACCAAAACAATGTGTAAAGCTTCTAGACTGAGTACAATCAAAGAAATAGCTCCTAATAGTTCCAAATAAATCCACCGTGGCGTGAAAAACCAGAGATTAGATGAACACGTATTAATACGTGAGTGGCCACCTGATACTGGTGACAAAAAAAAAACGTACTAATACGTGAGCGGACCACAAAGTGCTAAGAGTAGAGGAGGAAAAAGGTCAGACTCATGTAAATTAACACCAGAAGAGGGAGGTGGAAGGAATTTTGTTAGTTTGCTTTTAATTTAAGATCTCTTTCCTTAGAATTAACCACTGGAACCAACATGTTTCTGTTTTAACCAAAGGTATCAAATTGATTCCAAACAGTTACCAGTTTGATTGGTTTGGTAAGGTGCAGAAGACAGTGTGGGAACTTCTGAAGGAAGAATAAAAAGTCCATCCAAAATGCCATCAATCTCGGCCTGCAGATTTGGCTCCACATTAGAACGAAGTTTCGATAAGAACTCAACTGCGCCAAGATCAAGCAAATGCTGGGCTGCTGGAGGATACTGAAAAGAGAGGAGAACGCTGAGCTTAACTATAAATATCAAAATCTCTTGGTTTTATCTTACAACAATCAAAACATAAAATTATGTTTGGGTATACCAGATGTTCCTTTTTAAAAAAATAAATCTTGTACTGATATATCCCAAAATAAAGAACTTCCATTAATTTGACATCAATTTTTAGACAGTTATAAAACATTTGATTATTCTTGTGAGAGAGGAAACCAGACACCGAACCCTAGAAATGTGGACTATGACTTCCCACTGACACTCATCCTATCCTCTCCTACCTCCAATCAGGCACAGGCTGTTCAAGTATTAAGAATCCCTACAAATGAATAGTGACATACAGTTTTGAAAGGTTAAATCTGTACTTTGACTTTGACAACTAACAACTCATGAGCTAGGCAGGGGAACAGAAATGAGAAAAAAAAACAAACATGGGGGGATAAAATGAATGTGCTTAGGAAAGGGAAAACGCTTTGAGGCCATGTTTCAGACTATGCTTAATAAACAGCACACACATTTTAAATGAAGATGCAAATAACAAGAGAAGGAAAAACAGGATGACAAACATTAACCCCAGAGACAATACTAAAAGTCAAAACATACCAGAACTCAGAAGTCCAGTCACTTCAGAGCACAGTAGAGACCATGTGAAATTCAACATCACAAATAAACAAGGAAGATGAGCACTCTGCACCCAGAAAAACTAAAATTCAACCTCTTCGGTGGTTTTTAAAAGTATTTAACTTTTCAACAAATGCTATAATTAAATGATACAGAAACACTCGTCCGACCATTTTATTTCAAAGAAAGGTCCTACCTTAACCAATCTGTTCAACAGGCTCAGGACCTCTTCTTTCATTGGAACAGATGGGAAATTGAACCATTCCAGCAAATGCAGAAAAAGCAGTCTCTCCTGAATGAGATCAGCACAACAGATTAAGTTGTGCTCAACCTTGCAGAGAATATTCTTGAGCGCGCGCTCCCTGATCTCGACCAGCTGATGACCTGTCAAAGAAACAAAGCGATTTATTATTTCTCGACCCCAAAGAGATGCCCGCCCGGAATTGAGCCTTCATCTCCGGCGTCTGCTTTGGGGTAGGACGCAGGGTCGAGAGGGGTCGATGTCCCGCCCTGGCCTCCCGGGCACCGGTCAGCGGAGCTGCCCCCAAGTCGGGTGGGTCCCGGCGCTGCCTGGGCGAAACCAGGACCAGCGGGAGCGATCGCGAGCTGGGCTGGCCACAAGGGCGCGGGCGCGGCCATCCCCGGTCCCACGACGGGGTCAGCTCAGCCTGTTACCGAGTTTCCTGATGAGCCCCGGCAGGACCATCCCGTCCCGCTCATTAAGCTGCCGCCGGAGAATTAAACTGCCGCGCCACAGCGTCCGCTCACAATCAATGATCCCCGGCAAACCCGGCCGGTCGGACAACGCGTTCCGCAGCGAAGGAGCAAACCGCGCGAAGAGGGAGAGGCATTCGGTGGGTTGTGCTCGGGCTCTGCACAATGTCTCTATAGTTACTATCCACCGTCCTTAGATAACACTTTTTGTGGTCAGGACCGGAAAGAACAAAGAGGCAAGCTAGAGTAGAAATTACCATGGCCGCCGTGCACCTTGGGAGTTGTAGTCTTGGCGCGTCGGTGCTCCCTCGCGGAATTCCGGGTCCGCCACCGAGCCCGCCCGGATGGAGTTCCGGTGCGGAGCGCGGGCTGGAGCGCGGGCTGCCCCGCCCTGTGTCCTCCGCTGGGGGGCGTGGTTCCGACCCGGGCGCTCTGAACGCTGTACTTCCAGAACGTCACCGCTTAGAATGCAGAGTTCTGTTTTGTTTTCTTTTGTTTCGTTAGGATTTCCCACCCGCGTTACTAAAGGACTTACCCTCCTTAACTGTGAAGTGCACCTGCAAAGTGAAGCGGTGACGCTGAACACCCACGTGCATTGCAAACACGCAAGCCCCAAATGGACAGAACTGGGAGGAAAGGGGAATAAGTGAACAGAAGAGAAGGGGGGCTGAAGAAAGAGGAGGAGGAGGAGAAAGAGGAGGGTTCGCTAGTATTTGAATGCCACCAAGGTGGTTTTTTGTACTGCGATGAAGCCAAACAAATTGGGAAAAAACAAACATTCTAAGTAATGATAAGAGTAGCCACAGCAAATTAAATGTGTAAAATGATTTGCATATGAGAGAACATTTTCTATCACTAGACTTCAGTTTCTCTGGGGAAAGGGTGTCAGGGAAAGTCTTCCCATGTCTGGAAGCCCAAGATTCCATCCACAAGCAGGTGGCTGGTTGAGGAACTGACTTCGTTTCTTTGTCCCATTTGTAGGAACTTGCTGCCTCTGCGTGTCCCCTGTGTACTGGTGAAATAGACAGGACGGACTTTTGAGCTGGGTCTTGACGGATAAGTAGGAGTTTGTTTACCAGGCAAAAAAATGGGGTCGGGAATTCCCTTCTGACCTAACAGTATTTGCAAAGGCGAGGATTCAAAGTGAGCGTGGCCCAGCCAGGGAAAGGGAGACCTTTTACATGGCCAAATTATTCTGAAGAACAGAAGACACAGGTCACATTCTAATCACTGAGCTGCACTTAAGCCTCATTCTTCAACCACTTAGTCTACACGGAAATCACCAACACTCAGTGTCTCAGACTATCAGATCATTCACATTCTATGAAGATATTTATACCCCAAATCACAGGAAATAATCAATTTCAATCCTAAGATTTTATGTTAATCTCTATGGTGACTTATTCTAGAAGAAAATGAAATGAAGTATGTCCCCTTGGAAAAGATGTTCCTTTTTGTTCTTCATAGTTAAGGACATGAATTTTAATCCTTAGGGTTATGATTACTAGTTCTGTCCTTTGTGATCTTAAGCACTCCATACCTTTTATTTCTGTTACTTGACTAACTTAAAGTATCTGGCTCCAAGTCATATAAGCTAAACGAAGTATAGCATTGGCGTAAAACAGGCATCGATTTATAACCCGCTTTGCAGCCTTCTTCTTTTTTTTTTAAAGATTTATTTATTTATGCATATAAGCTGGGTATAGACCAGAGGTGTGGGGTGGTATGAGGATTCACCAGAGACAGAGTGGGGAACAGAACAGGCAGATCGACTGAAGTACACTGCTGAAGGGAGCAGCAGGCGAGGCAGCAGAGGTCTGCTAAGCCATGGATGTGATCTCCCTGGCTGGGGATCGAACTCATGCCACAATGGCCCTGGGTAGTTTCATAGTGCTGTGCTTAACCCGTTGCGCCACCAGGAAGGCCCTGCAGCCTTCTTAATTGAATAATTGTGAGTAAGTTAATTAACTTTCTTATTTGCAAATGATAAAACTCTAACTCAAATAAGTAAAAATTAATTTGCTATTATCTCACTCTAGAAATGAATCAGAGACAAAAAAATATTAATTTTCTTATTCTCAATCTCTTGGCTTCGATAGTCGTGGTGTGTTGGTATTATTCATTTATATTACAGGTAGGATTCCTTGAAATGGCAGGAGAAGAGAGGATTATGTTTTATACTTTCATCTTTCCATGAAGTGACCCTAGAAGAAAAAAAAGCTCCTTGCTGACAGCCTTCGAGCCTTTGTTATATTTAAAATTAACTCGTGGTCTTTGTCTAATTTCAGGTCCACGTGCATGCCGATGGATAGCTCCTTCTTATTTATTGCATAGGAATTTGTTCCCACTCTTATTTCTTATCTTTATTTTTTCAAAGATTTATTTTATTTATGCATGCATGCAAGAACTGGAGTGTAGGCCAGAGGTGCAGTGTGTGAGAGGATTCACCAGAGACAGAGTGGGGAGCAGAAGAGGCAGACCTACTGAAGTACACTGCTAAGGGGGAGCAGCAGGCGAGGCAGGAGAGGTCTGCTGTGCCCTGTGGGAAGCTCCTTGGCCAGGGATCGAACTAGTGCTGCAGTGGCTGCGGATAGCATCACAGTGCTGATACTTACACCCTTGCGCCACCAGGGAGGCCCTAGATGCAATGGTAAACCACATCCAAGTATCCCCAGCAAGTATAATCACCAGGTCAGCTGCCCTTCATCAGAGGGCCCCTGAACCCCAAAAATGGCCCTGCTGCTTGGTGACTCAGGTTTCCACCATGGGTGTGCTCAGGCTTATAACCATTGTGGAGCCATATCCAGGCAAAATTTCCAGCAAAAAAAAAAAAAAAAAAAGTGCCCTGACCCCCTTTTTTTTCTCATTTTTCAGAGCAAGAAAATTATTAGTCCAAGGGGGAAATCCTTTTACAACCTACTTTTACATTAATTGGGATACTAATTTATTTATGAAGACAAGGTATAAAAAGAACTATCAAGCAGAACTCCTAATCAAAAGGGGTTCAAACTAGTCGAGTGGGGATTATTCACGGTCCCCCGAGGCAGGCAGGAATGTTCTGTGTCTTCCAAGAATGTCACCTGGACCCCAGCGTGCCTTACTTAAGAATAAAGATGATGATTTATTAATAATGCTGATCTTTAAGGAGGAAAAATTGTTACAGCCAGAATTTTCATTCCCAATTATGAATTTTCCTAATCATGCCTCACAGATTTTATCCTATAAATTTACATAATATTTAATGTTAAGGGGATTGTCAAATTCTCATTTATACTCTCAAAGCCAAAATAGAAAGTTAATAAATATTTTATGCCCCTTTAAAGTAGAAGGATTGAAACGAGGTATATTCATGTTCATCTCCGGTGGCAGAACGACCTGCATTTGAACCCTGCTTTTTTTGCACAATTTTGTAAATAGGGTCTTAGTTATAAGTGTGGAAAAACAGACAAAAATGTCTGCTATCACTATTTCTATTCAGCATTGTACTAGGAATTTTATTCAGAATAATTAGGCAAGAAAAAGAAAGAAAAGTCACCCAACCTGGAAAGGAAAAATAATTCTGTTTCTGATTGCAGTTGATATGGCCTTATATTTGGAAAATCCTAAGAATCCACAAAAAACTGTTAGCAAGATTACAGAATCAGTTCTATTTCTATACATAGCCATAAAAATCCAAAAATTAAATGAAATTAGATTTTAAAACTTTCATTTACAGTAACATAAAAAATAAATACTTAGGAATAACCTAACACAATAAATGCAAACCTTCTACACTGCAAGATACAAAATATAATTGAAAGAAATTAAATATGACCTAGATCAACTTGAATTAGAAGATTTAGTATAGTTGAACTGTAACACTTCCCAAATTGCCCCACCCACTCAGGGCAATCACTATTGAGTACCCAGCTGCTTTCCTAGTAGAAATTAACAAATATCCATATGAAAATATTTTAAATGGGTATTACTGGCTTATATTTATATGGAAACCAAGGGGATGAGACTAGTGAAAATAATCTTTAAAAAAGGACAAAATGGAAGCATTTACACTTCCTAATTTCAAAGCTTACTACAAAGTTACGATATCTAAAAATGTGGGTTACTGACATAGGACACATACATAGAAAAAAGGTATAGAACTGAAAGTCCAGAAATAATCACACACATTTATGGTTAGTGGATTGCCAACTGATGGATATGCATTTTTAATAAAATATTTAAATCATTAAAAAAATGAATTGTAAGCTGGCAATTTGCATTCAAAGCCTAATAATATTTAGAGACAATTAACTTCTAAGTTTTATTTCTGGAATCTTTCTCCCACCTAGAAATAAGCATAGATGTACACAAAGATTTAGCTTCAACAATATTCAGTGTGAAATTGCGTGTTAGATATTAATGCATAATAAAGTAGGGCCTCCCTGGTGGCACAGCGTGTTAAAACGCTGCACTGTGGAGCTGTTGGCAGCGGCAACACGAGTTCGACGCCCTGCCAGGGAGATTCCCACATGGCACCACAGACCTCTCCTGCCTCTCCCGCTGCTCCCCTCAGCAGTGTATTTCCATCAATCTGCCTGTTCTGCTCCCCACTCTGTCTCTGGTGAACCCTCTCGCCGCCCCGCACCTCTGGCTTGTACCCCAGCTTGTGTGCATGAATAAATAAATCTTTAAAAATAATAAATAAAATAAAATAAATAATACATAATAAAGTATAAGAAATGCCAAAAATAAAAAAAAAATTTAAAATGAGTACCAGATAGTTTGCCAAGACATTTCAGTGAGGAAAGAATAAGTTTTCCAACAAATGGGATAGTTACATACATGCAATTAGATGAATTTGGATCCCCACCTCACAACATACATAAATTTAACCAATAACGGATCAAAGACTTATGTGTAAGAGCTAAAACTATAAATTTCTAAGAAAAGATAAATTTTCATGAGTGTGAATTAGGCAATGGTTTCTTAGACTTGACTTTAAAAACAGAAGCAGGGAACTCTCTGGTGGCACAAGGGGTTAAGTCTCAGTTCTATGAAGCTATCAGCAGCCACTGCAACACGAGTTCGATCCTTAGCCAGGGAGCTTCCCACATGGCACAACAGACCTCTCCTGTCTCCCCTCTGTTCCCCTCAGCAATGGATTTCAGTAGATCCTCCTGTTCTGCTCCCCACTCTGTCTCTGGTGAATCCTCTCACTCCCAATACCTCTGGCCTACACCCCAGGTCTCTTATGCATAAAATGCATAAATAAATAAATAGATCTTAAAAAAAATAGAAATCCAAATATTAATTAAAATTTAACCCTGTGAAATGGTGTCAATGAAAATAATTAAGCAAACCTGATAGATGCACAGTATCTTCTCAGTGTGACTATGTCAGTAGGTGGCTAGGTGGTGACAATTATTTCTTTTTTTTTTTTTAAGATTTTATTTATTTATACATACAAGCTGGGGTACAGGCCATAGGAGTGGGGCTGCGAGAGGGTCACCAGGGACAGAGCGGGGAGCAGAACAGGCAGATCAGAAACACACTGCTGAGGGGAGCAGCGGGTGAGGCAGGAGAGGTCTGCCGCACCATGTGGGATTCTCCCGGGCCGGGCGTCGAACTCGCATCCCTGCTGCTGCCGACAGCTCCACAGTGCAGCGCTTAACCGCTGCGCCACCAGGGAGGCCCAGTGACAATCATTTCTAAGTAACAGTAAACAAGTCTCTTTTGATACTTGTTTTGAAGACTCATTTTAATTTCAGCAACATAAATGTAATAATAGTAACAGTAATAATAGTAACAGTTCCTGGGTTGTTTTTTTTTTACACTAAAACCCACCATAAAATTTAATAATATATTTTGGTACTACCGGCTACACAAATTTTAGGATAGGGGTGGGAGTATGTATGGAGAAGTGCAGAAAATATATATATATATATATATATATATATATATATGTGTGTATGAGATAAAAGAGAAAGAACTTGAACAGACATTTCTCCAAAGAAGAAATACAACTGACAAAGAAACTCATGCAAAGATGCTCAATATCACTAATCATGAGGGAAATTCAGAATAAAATCACTATGAAACACTATCTCATACCTATTAGGATGGCTAATACTGAAAAAACAGAAAATAGCAAAAGTTGTCAAAGATGTGGAGAAACTAGAATGTTTGCTGGGGATATAAAACGGTACAGCTGCTGGGGCAACTAGTATGACATTACTTTATGATGGCACTTATATGAGGCAACCAAATTTACAGGACAGAAGGTAGGGGTTGATTGGCAGGCGCTGGGGGTAGGGAGGTGGGGAAATATTGTTTGGTGGGAATAGCGTTTCTTGAAGTGGGAATTTGAAAAGGTTCTAGAGATGCATAATGAGGATGGTCGCACAAGGATGTGAAGATATTCATGCTACTAAGCTGTGCTCTTGAACATGGTTAAGGTAGTAAACTTTGTGTTATGTATATTTTACCACAGTTAAAAAGATAATTTAAGAGGGAGAAAGAAGTATCACAAAAGAAACAGCAGAGATGGGGTCCTTTACCGTCTCCTGACAATTTCATGAATTTGCCCCACAGTTACACTTTACAGTCGACTATTGGGAAAATGAACACGTGATGATGTCACACAGAAGTGGAGCACGAGGGATACACAGGTGCCAAGGTCATTTAGGTCAGCTCAAGAATCTGGATAGGGAACCAGGAATCGCAGGATGTATGATTTCAAATGAAACTGGAGACCGTCATGCGATCCTGCTGGCTAGCTTGTCACTTTAACCTCATGCCTATGGACCTTCAGAAAGTCAGTCAATACCCAACTAGTTTATCTCCTTTTGTTCTATTTGCACTTGGGCACTGCTTTCATCAGCTTTCCAGAGCATTCTACCTCCTGCAGAAAATAAACAGATCTAGTTTGCTTTCATCTTTTTCTGATGTGGAAACTGAGATTTGAAGAAATGTGTCTTCAAGCCCCAGATCACAGCGTTCGTTGTACTAGATTCTGCTTCTCCTCCTCACTGAGGCATTTAGGTTTCAGGTGACTTCCCCAGTGGGAGTATTTCCGTTTTTCAGAGGCTTTGCTAGAACTGGCTGTCCTGAGAACAAAGGAACCTTGGCTCTGCTGGCTGCCTTTGCTGATTCCGAAGGGAGTGCTTTAATGAGGGAGGGAAGGCACGACCAGAATAGAAGCAGAGGAAGGGGACAGTATTTGCTGACAGCAATGGGGAGGGGGAGGGGCCCACTGTAACTTTTTGGATGTCCTTGAACCCAAATGACTCCCCTGAGAGGGGAGCAGGAACTAGAACCATTGTCCTCAGATCACCCCGAATGTAAACGCTGGGCTGGGCACAGTGTGACCCAACTTCCCAGAGAGAGGATGGAGAGCAAGTCACAGCAGGTCGTTCCCAGAACAAAAGAGAAGGAAGAAATTTGGGCTTAGCACGAAGACCAAACAGGCAGTCTGATAAAGCATCGAGCCAGCCGAAGAAATGTCAGCCCTGTCCTTGGCAAGAGCTAGCTCTGTTTTAGTACTAACAGCCTTTCTCAGAAAACAGGTGCTCTGCAGACAACTGGATTTAATGAGCTCACATCAATCGGTTGGGCTGAAAACCTCACAATACCAAAGAGCAGAAGTATCCGATCCAACAGTGAGGGGCTGTAGTGGCTCAGTGTATGAAGGAACTCTGTCCCAAAGTGGTGTACTCTTCCAGTCAGTCTCAAAAATGTTGGGCCAAGTTACACCATGCTCAAAACAAGTGTTAGTTACAGTAGATTAGAATTGTCAACTAATTAAATCGAGGGGTTTATTCTTCCCAGCGTGAGTCAGTAGCTAGCAGCAAGGAGTCTGCTAATTAGCTAGGAAGCAAAGGCATTCCTGGGCCAAGCAGGGAGCTCAGCATACGCTCCAGCCTTCCCGCCCATGCACAGGAAGTCATCCTACCCCTCCAGTTCTTCTAGGCTGGCAAACAATCTTGGCAGCAGCCAAGAAAACGTTTAATAATAACATGGACACCTCTGATACACACGTGGCTTCAGATGCCACCTTACACAGTTTAGCCAAGACGAAGGGGGTTGAGAGGGAAGAACAGGGAGTCAGTTAGGGAGTGGACCAAGAAAGGTACAGAAGGCAGAGGTTCCCAGTCTCCACTTCTGCCTTCGCCACTGAAAGGAGAGAGACATTAGGACTCCTGGGTAGAGGAGGGAGGGACCCATTCAGGGAAGTTTACCTATAAATGTCTTCTTTCAAAAGCAATCTCAGGCCTCCCTGGTGGCTCAACTGGTTAAGTCTCAACATTATGAAGCTATCCGCAGCCACTGCAGCATAAGTTCGATCCTCAGCCAGGGAGCTTCCCACATGACACAGCAGACCTCTCCTGTCTTCCTGCTGCTCCCCTCAGTAGTGGATTTCAGTCAGTCCTCCTGTTCTGCTCCCCACTCTGTCTCTGGTGAATCCTCTCACCAACCCCCACACCTCTGGCCTACACCCCAGCTATTGTATACAGAAATATATCTTTTAAAAAAAATAATCTCTACCCCCAGACTTCACAGCCCCTCCCATCAAGTCAAACTTACGTGAGAAAGACATATTTTGGGTGACAGATTTTTGCCCCCTCCTCCCCCTGACCTCCCCACTGTGTCAGCTCTGAGGACACCCTCAGTGATGGTGAGAGATAAGTTTGAAGGATGAACAAGAGTCCAGCAATATGTTATCTTTGTCTACTCAACTGTACATGCTGTGGCTAGCACACCGAAGACATGCTGCTTTGGTGTTTCTTGTATCCATGAAATGAACTGTTCGAGGGTCTGGCTACCTGTATGCTGACCTGTATGCTGAACTTGAATTATTTAATCCATGACAAATAAAAGTCAATGATTTTATATCATTTCCTTGTAATATCAAATGCACAGTTTTCTGCTGCTGTAATTGTTCCTAATCATACTCTGATTATTATGTTAAGGATTACCTGTTGTCATGTAAAGCACAAATAAACCTTAGTGGGGAATAAAAAGGAAACTGAAAATCTGAATGGCAAAAAAAAAAAAAAAGAATAAATAGGCCATTGAAAAGATTTGGATCTAAACATCATATAATTGAATGTGATTAGAACTGCTTTAGCATTAAAAATTACCCAAGAAATCTTATGCAATTAGTAGTGTCAATTTGATGAGTACGGTACTTTTATTTTTAGCATTGCAATAATAAACATGCAATAAGTTCTCAGAAAGCATGGATCATAAATAGTCCAGTCAAGTTATTCTTTTTTTAAATTTATTTTTGAAGAACATGTTTATTGAAGGAGACAGAAAAGCAAAGAGCTCTCGCATAGGCACGAGTGGACAGGAAGAGCTGCCTTGAAAGGGACAGGTTTGCTAAGAGAGGCCTGCATGGTTGCAGGCGGGCAGCCTTGAGGAGAGCTGCCCTGCTGAGGGAGGCCAAAGAAGAGAAGCCCCAGCCTGGTACAGGTCACGGGCAGGTGGGAAGGCTGCTGCCCTGCAGAGGCACAGAGAGTAGGTGGAAAGAAGCACCTGCGTAGGCACAGGTGGGCAGAAAGGAGTGATGCTGCTCAAGTCAAATTATTCTAACCACCTGAATAATGCAAGATCATTGGAGTTTTTAAATGACATATTTGGAATTTTCAATAGAAAACGATCATTCTCATTAAAGACATGTTTGAAATAATAAAGTGGTAAAAGAGAAAAAGTGTATTTTACTTTTACATTAAGACTACTCTATATGGCTTTCACTGGTTATTTGTGATTCAGAGTCCAGTTTTACAATATATGTGATTTGTTATTCTGATTATTTTTAAAGGTTTATTTATTTATGCATGCAAGAACTGGGGTGTAGGAGAGGTGTGGGGTGGTGAGAGGATTCACTAGAGACAGAGTGGGGAGCAGAACAAGTGGATTGACTGAAGTACACTGTTTAAGGGAGCAGCGGGCAAGACAGGAGAGGTCTGCTGCACCATGTGGGAAGCTCCCTGCCTGGGGATTGAACTGGTGCTGCAGTGGCTGCGGATAGCTCATAAGTGCTGAGACTTGACCCATTGTGCCATCAGGGAGGCACTGTTATTCTTATTTTTTATACCCTAAATAAAAAGTCATCTTACAGTGTCGTTATACTTTACGTTTGCTAGTAATGAACATTAATAGACTATGCTTTATAAATTGCATCATAATAGTTACATAATATTCCATTAGTTGCCATTATTTACAATAACATCAAAAATACTTAGGAATAAATGTAACACATGCACACTGAAAATTACAAAATGTCATTGAAAAAAATGTAACCATAAACAATTGGAGATCCTGTATCATGAATTAGAAGATTTGATATTGTCAAGATAACAGTTCCCCCCAATTTAGCCACAGATGCAACACAATCCTTAACAAAAACTCAGGGGTATTTCTGACAGAAATGGGCAAGGTTGATCCTCAGCTTCACATGAAATATAAGGAAACATAGTAGTAAAAACAATCCTAAAAAAGAACATAGTTAACAGAAGGAATCATATGTTCTAATTTCAAAACCTACTGTAAAACTATAGTAATCAAGACAGTATGGTACTGGCATAAGGATAGATTAATAAAAATCAGTGGAATAGTATTAAGAGTTTGAAATGAACCTATTGATTTAACTTGAATTGACAGGGTGCCAAGACATTCCATGAAGAGAAGTTACTCTTCAACAAACGAATGGCCCTTTCTCTTTGGGATAGTGAAGGGAAGCTTGGAGGAGGGGCTCCTGTGAGTTAAATCCCAGTCCTCTGAGAAAAGGGTGCCCCATGGCACTGGAACCTGCACCTTTATGAGCCTGTTCATACTGGTCTCTTGAGGAAGAACATTGAGTCTGGTCTTTTGAAAGTTAGAAAATCTGCGAATGGGATTCTCTCCCATCCCAGTGATAAGCTGCTATTGCCAGAGCGAGGAAATTTCCTTGGGGGGCGGAGGGAGGAGGCAGGGGCGGGGCTCCCATCAACAGGGCAGACAGGAAGCCCACCAGAAAGAGAAGCCCTTCACCCCAGCCTCGCAGCTCCCTTGCACCTTCTCATGGCAGGAGGTAGTTGGCAGAGCATAAATATGGTTTATGAAGTCCAGGCACCAAGGCTAGCAAAGAGGGTAGCTTAGCATCAAGTAAGTGGCAAGGGCTTAGAAACTGGCAAAACCATGTGCAATGTCTTCAGATAATCTGAATGTATTATTACTGAAACGTAGGTGCCAGCCCCCCCCCAACATCAGAGCTAACTGTGGACTGAAACCAAGAGGGCCAGTTTTTATTTCTAAGTGTGACAAGCTGATATTCTGTTCTGGGATAAGACTAATATCAGATCGCAAGAGGAGGAAAATGTATTTCTTCTCTTGAATGGGAAAATCATCCTGCATTATCAGCTAATGGTCATTACTTTATTCCCCCAATATTTAATTTATAACCCATATTTCTTTCAGGCTTTCAGAAAGGTTTATTCAATGGTTCCTGCTAGGATATAATAAGATATTTCTAAGCATTAAAACCCTAGTAACTATGCCCCCCATTTTGTAATACATCTAGAAAGGGTCACTCTCAATTGCCCTGTGAATTTTTATCTTGATCCCATGTGGTATAAATTGGGCTGTAAGTTCTTTCCTCAATCCCGTCCTCCTACTGAAATACTTCAACCATGATTCAAAATGCACTCCATTCAAGGTGTATTATTAGACTGGTTATGTTTAGTTATTTCTGAAGATCAATGCTCTGTTTAACTATCAAGGGAATTACATCAATATCATTAATCACAGATATACAGCTTGAATTGTTTTTGAATATCAGTAGAAATTCAAGACTATATTGAAGTTTTAATAATTAATATGATATATGCAATGTTAATGAAGCCTGGTACTCTCTGCATAACTTGTCATAACACAATCTGGGTATAGAAAATCCCACATCTCAATATTTAAATGAGATCACAGAATAAGGAAAAAACTCACTACTTGTTGAAATAGCATCTTCTCTGTTTTAGTTTTAAACAGGTCTGCATCATATTATTGAAAGTAAAATAAAACTAAACATAGAACCAGCCACATAGAGCAATTAACTGCATATTCTACTTACAAAATTTTGTCAAAGTAATACCAGTGATATCAGAAACCACATTCTCCTTGAACTTAAATATACCTGTTAACTAAAAAGATAGCAATTAAAAACCTCTGTGGTAACAAGATAAGCAAGCATTGCTTACAAAGCAAAAGGTACTGCTTTTATGAATCTAGTTTTAATGACAATAAAGGTAGTTTTATTTATGAAAATATTGTTTGAAAGATACATGGCTAGATGTTAAATATTTTATATGCTTATAGTTAATGTTTCTGTATTTAAATTCATAACTTAAATATTAAAATTGTATATTAAATACATGTATTTAAAGTAATATTCATTTTATTTAATGTATCCATTCAAAATATCCTTAGAAGGCCCTTCCTGGTGGCACAAGGGGTTAAATCTCAGTACTATGAAGCCCTCCACTGACACTGCAGCACGAGTTCGATCCCCGGACAAGGAGCTTCCCATATGGCACAGCAGACCTCTCCTGTCTCCCCGCTGCTCCCCTCAGCAGTGTACTTCAATAATTCACCTGTTTTGCTCCCCACTCTGTCTCTGGTGAATCCTCTCACCACCCCACACCTCTGGCCTACACCCCAGTTCTTGTATGCATAAATAAATGAGTCTTTAAAAATATATATATCCTTAGGAAAAGATACAAAAACAAATGTCATTGTCCCTGCCCTGATGGAACTTGGAGTTCAATAAAATTTAAGATTTTAGCTCTATTGCTCAGGAGCATTTTTTTTTTTTTAATGCAAACCTGGTTTTAGTTTATTATTGGTTTGAGAAAGCCGCTGATTTCAAAGTGAGATGTAGTATTTGCAAATTTTGCCACAATGGTATTTGTTTGATTTAGTCTCTGCATCCTGTGAGCAGGTGCTTATAACATATTACATATTACATATACATTTATATACATCTGATAACAGATGTTATCTGTTCAAATAACATAAAGGTAGGAACTTTTAAGAACTTGTTATTGCTGGTGAAAGTAATTAAATGTAATCCTTTTAGGCTACAGATGTAAACAGTGCCAACAGGTGAGAAAGACCTATTTTGGAAACAACAGAAACACATCCTTTATGACCAGAGATTTCTTTTTTTTTATTGTTATTTGTGTCTTTTACATTTTGTATTCCCCTTGGGCAGCCCACCACCAATTCACCTGTGATCCATCTCCATGGTCCCCTGTATTCTCCTCTCTTCCATTTTGTGCCCTTATCCTCCCCTCCCCCCTCCCCCACCACTGAGTGTCTCTCTCCCACCCCGCCTCCC
>PVIJ01021145.1:0-19176 GCA_004024925.1 Scalopus aquaticus | reverse complement strand
TTATCAGTCCTTTATCAGATGTATTATGTGCAAAGATCTTTTCCCAGTTGGTAGGGTGTCTGTTAGTTTTGGTTAATGTCTCTTTTGCTGTACAGAAGCTTTTTATTTTGATGTAATCCCATCTGTTTATCTTGTCTTTCACTTCCTTCGCTTTGAGGGATGTGTCTTTCAAGATTTTGCTGAGATGTATGTCGTGTAGTTTTGCCTGTATTTTCTTCTATTCATTTTATGGTTTTAGGTCTTACATCCAGGTCTTTTATCCATTTTGAGTTGATTTTTGTGCAGGGTGTGAGGTAGTAGTCTAGCTTCATTTTTTTTTTTGCATGTGGCTGTCCAGTTTTCCCAGCACCATTTATTGAATAGACTGTCCTTGTTCCACTGCATTTTCTTTGCTCCTTTGTCAAAGATTAGTTGTTCATAGATATGTGGCTTTAATTCTGGGTATTCTATTTGGTTCCATTGGTCTTTCTGCCTGCTTTTGTTCCAGTAACATGCTGTTTTAATTATTGTGGCTTTGTAATATAGTTTGAAATCAGGGAGTGAAATTCCTCCATTTTCTTTCTTTTTAGTTAGGAGGGCTTTAGCTATGCGAGGTTTTTTGTGGTTCCATATGAATTTCATCAATAGTCGATCTATTTCTTTGAAGAATGTCATTGAGATTTTTATTGGAATAGCGTTGAATCTGTAAATTGCTTTTGGTAGGATTGCCATTTTGATAATGTTAATCCTTCCAATCCATGAGCAGGGGATTCCTATCCATCTTCTTGTGTCTTCTATTTCTTTCAACAGAGTTTTGTAGTTTTCTTTGTATGAGTCCTTTATGTCTTTTGTTAGATTTATTCCCAGATATTTGAATTTTTTGGTTTCAAGTCGAGCTAATTTTGAAGAAATAAATCAGAATGTGAGATTTACGTTTCAAGCAAATGTCAACAGAAGTATAAGAATACTTTGTTTGGTATTTACTGATGGCTAGTATCTAAGACAGACCTGGACTCAAGTCTCTTGGTCAAGTAAACATTGTGTGCCACTGGTCAAATTTACTCAGTATTTCTGAATGCCTGTTTATCATCCATTAAATGGGGGAAATTAATAGTCCCAAGCCTAGTGTCTCTGAGAGGATTAAATTATATGTGTTTGTAGACCACTTCAAACAGTGTTCGGCATGTGCTAAGTGCTCAATGTGAATTGCCATCCTTAAAACAATGACATACCTTTCTTTATATACAGCTCTTTTCTGTTTATACCCTTGTCTCTGTTCAGAATTCTTGGTCTTGCACCTAAAAGGTTACTTTTAGTCTTAACCCAGTTATGGAAGGCTTTCAAAATGATTTTTGGCAAGCCATTAAATGTCAGTGTTTTTCTTATTCTTTCTCTGTCAAGATGATAAAAACAACCTGTTTCACAATGTTATGAGGATCATATTAGATTCTGTGTGTCCTTTGGAATTTTAATACAATAATATTAGGGTAAGTGCTCTATTTTCATTATCTCAGTTAATCCACCCAGCAGTCCTGTAAGTAAAATATTAATGCTTTAATTACTTTAATGATTAAAATGTGTTTCAGAAAGTTAATTAACTTTCCCCAAATCATGTACCTGGTAAATGACAATGTCAAGAATTTATCACAGGTATTCCTGACTACAAAACTATGCTATTCACCACCATAAAAAACCATTACACCGTTGGAAATTTAAAAGTAGTTTTGCATTATAGGGCCTTCTCATGCTCCTCCTCCTCATCATCATTAGGTAATAAAACACAGTGGCAACTAAAGGCCTTAGTTATTTTATAAGCAAGATTTCCTCCCTAATATCTATAGAATATCTTAGAGAAAAGATAGATTGAAAGTGAAAAAGGAACAACAAACCAGTAGAATATTCCAAGCAAACATTCATATGGACCTGGACTATTGTGATAGCTGTAGGTCTGAAGATAGACATGTGTGAACTATGATGTGGTACTCAGTGAAATTCCATATTGGAATAGATGAGTTGGATAATTGAAAGAATGTAAAGGTGATTCTGGGTCTTTGAATAATTGACAGGAGGCTGGTTTTATGGATTTGGTTGAATTCAATTAAATAAGATGAGCATGATTTTAGAGAAAAGATAACAAGTTTGATTGCCAAAAGGCTTAGCCTTCCAATAGTCTGACTTCCAAAAGGTGTTAGTTAAGAATGTTGGCTAAGCGGTGGGGGAGGGGGGAGGATAAGGGCACAAAATGGAGTAGAAAAGAACACAAGGGACCACAGAGGTGGATCATGGGTGAATTGGTGGTGGGTTACCCAAGGGGAATACAAAATGTAAAAGATATAAATAACTATATATATGTATATATATGTGTATGTGTGTGTGCATAAAGATTATATATATATATATATATATATATATAAAGAATTTATAAAGAATGTTGGCTATTGGTTAAATATTTTCAGGCAAGGAGTTGAGATGCAGTTAGTAATATCAGTAATAGCTTCATTTTCCTGCCTAAGCATCTGATATTTTAAAGAAGACAGTCATGTTGTAGGATCAAGTTCTTTTCCCTAGCTTTTCAAATTTCCATAATAGGGGCATATCCTTTTATAGAGGAGTGAGTATGACTCTTAGTTAAATTCCTCAGAAATTATAGGCACTTTTATTACTATTTCATAGCTTCCATTATACCCCAAGAAACATGCTCATTTATGTTGACATCAATCCTATATATCTACCTAGTCTCATAGTTACATGTTCATTCTTCCTCTACTAAACACACTAAAGTCAAAATATAAAATCCATCTCCTATGCCTATCTAACTCTAGAATATTGTGGGAACTCCTTAGTAATTACACGCATGTGTGAGCATGCATGCGCACGCTCACACACACACTTCTATTATTTAATTGTGTCAACGGTACTTTGTTCTGTTCTTCCACACTTAAACTATTGTGCAAAGAATTTTGACAATAGGTTTATCTTCTCTAACCTACATAGGCCTTATTAAATATCAATGAAATTGATTTATAGCCTCAATTAAATTTCTTATGTTTCAAAACATTGCATTTTGTTTCACTATAGTGAAGGGAGAATATGATTCTGCAAATGGAATCTTTTCCTCTACCTGAGACCTTATATTTAATACTTGTTGTCTTTTTTTCACAGAGCTGTGTTTGTCTAAGCAAAATAAGCTCACCTTTGCTTTTTCTCATCAACCTTATTTACATAGTGGGTTATTAGTGGAACCTGTCGTCATCTTTAGCAGGAAATTTCTATATACCTTCTATGTTTGTGCATTTGCTATCTTAAGTGGCTATTGGAAATGTTTTGACCATTAAACATCAAGTATAATTGCTGTCACACTAGGTATGACTTACTAGCGAATATCATTGGAATGTATCAGATAAAATTAGATTTTCTTTCAATAATGGAAATGGATCTGTGGTCTTTCTGTAGTGTTTAATTAATTCAATGTAAGAGAGTGATGAATTGATTCACTTTACTGGTAATTGCTACACATTTATGAGAAATAAAATCACTAAAAACAATATCCTCTTCCTGTAGGTATGCCGATATGTTAAGATTTTAAAACCCTTATCCAGAGCCAGGAAACATCACAGTGAAATACAAATCAGAGCAATTAAGGTTGCTTGCAACAAAGGTTAATGTGGCTTATCTTGAGGCTCATCCCCATTTATTAGATAAGAATAGAATGCTTGCAGCACAGCCAAGTTGTTCTTAAAAGTGCTCCTTGAGATGTTCATATTTCAGCTCTTTCCCTGTACCTTCCAGTGGCTCAGTGTCACTCTTACTATTGTTAGAATTTAACTTTATTCACCTGAACTATGACATTTTCAAAGATCCATCTTCCTTCCTCCATTAATCACATTAAAGTCAAAATCATATTTCAGTATTTTTTTATGATTTATGGCATTTGATGACTTCCTGTCTTCTTAATATGCACATTGTTAAAGCATTAGTCTCCATAGAGTTCATATAGTTAGCTTTTAGGCCAGGAACTAAACTTAACCTACACGTATTATAATCATCACTCAAGGTAAAGGTGGTATGTGTGGCATCATAAAGACACACACGGGCATTTCATTGACTTCAGCCAGGAGCTTTTTCAAATCACTTGGCATTTGAGAGAATTTTTCATCTCAAGTGTGGAAGAATGGGTTAGTGATACTCTTTTGTCTTCCTAGGCTCCAGGAAATAGTGTAAACAAATGGCTGGTTTCCGTCTTTCACCAAATATATGGTAGTTACATTTTAAAAGTTCCTGTTTTCAGTTTGACATCTCAGTTCAGATGTGTAGCCTTATCAATTAAAGTGTCTAGAGAAGCAGCTTTAATGACTATTCACTGAGGTTTACAGATTGATTTATTTCTTAATGAAGTTTAGAGTTAATCAGGTAAATGTTAGGGGAAATGCTTCTGTCAATTTTAGTATTTTGTCTGATTTTTAGCTTGTACTGCTATTTTGGAGATTCTGTGTAGGCTGCTATGTGGAGAATTTATTGTTTACTCTTGGAAAAACTGTTTCAAAAGGTTGATGTAAGAATGAAATATTTAAATGATACAAAATAAAGCATCAGAAAATATTTTGTATGATACAAAGGTTTATGCAAATGTTGGTGCTAATAAAAGTCATCTAAATATAATAAAAGAGCTTCCAATATTGATTTTCTCTAGTAGAATCAATACATTTATTATTCCTAATATTTTTCTGATATATTTGAGGGCAACAGAGTATATCACTGATGTGAACATTTGAACAGAGATCTGAGATTTCTGATTTAAAATGACATTTCACCTCCTCTCTCCCTTCCCAAAGTCTGTTGAAATGACTTTGAAAAAGCGAAAGAGTGAAAAAAGTAATGAAAATGTGGTGACTATTTGGACAGAGATGAGGAATTCATAGATAAAGATTGTGTTAAATTTGGGGAGAATGAGCACTGTGAACCAATACTCAAGACTCTCCACAAAAAAGTTTCCATTCAGTGTAATTCTTTTTTAAAAAAGATTTATTTATTTATGCATACAAGCCGGGGTGCAGGCCAGAGGTGTGGGGAGGTGAGAGGATTCACCAGAGACAGTGGGGAGCAGAACAGGCAGATTGACTGAAATACACTGCTGAGGGGAGCAGCGGGTGAGGCAGGAGAGGTCTGCCACACCATGTGGGACTCTCCCTGGCCGGGCGTCGAACTCGCAACCTTGCATCGCAGCTGCGACAGCTCCACAGCGCTGCGCTTAACCACTGCGCCACCAGGGAGGCTCCATTCAGTGTAAGTCTTTAAAAGCAGCACATATAGAGAGTGGAAGCGGGAAGAGAAATATAATTCAGTAATTTAGATTAAAGAACTGCATGCAAATAGATGTGTAGTTTGATCCACTCATTCAAACTAAGCTGGAGAAATATAAGGCAAGTTGAAAAGGGAGCCGTCATCACTTTGGGCAAATGAGGTTACTCAAAAGAGAATCAGAAAAAAGTGGGATGAGACGTGTTCAGGCCGTGTTGTCTGCCCTTGGACTTCCGGTCTTTGACCTGTGTGATGCCACTGTGTGCTGAGCACACACCGATTTTGCTGCATCCCTTAGGAGATTATGTCCCGTTCCAACAGATTTCATCCATCGAAAATTGGGGCCTTATTTTCTATTCCAGGTACATTTTCCTTTTCTCAATTTAATCCCATTATTTTTAATTATACCCTTGAAATCATCTCTGTAATTTCCATCTCCTATTAGGACTTTCACATACCTGTAGAGGGCAGCTCCTTAGTCATTATTTAGTCAAATGCACCTATTATCTCTTCTTTGATCTTTTCTTTTAAGTAAATGTCTACAACCACTCAGTGTCCATGGCTTTAGGGATCTGGCTTTTCCCTCAAAGGGACCCGCATCTATTTTCTCTGAAGAGCAGTAGATAAAGTTTCATTCTTCTGTCCTAGGATCTGAATTTTTTTTTTCATATCATGTGGGTATCTCAGTTCTATGTGCTTGTATCACCTGTAGTATTATTAGAGATTATAGACAATGGGTTGAGATTAGATAAGAGAATATTTGATTAAGTAACCTTGAAAATTCCTTTCAATCTTTTCTGTGATTTTTGAATTTTATAAAGATTACAAATTGTTTTTCACTCATAAATTGTGCAGTTAAGCAGAGATATTTAAGAAGAATTATAAAGTCAAATGTAAAACATTCCTGTATCATCTTTTTTTTAAAAAAAGATTTATTTATTTATGCATACAAGCTGGGGTACAGGCCAGAGGCGTGGGGTGGAGAGAGGGTTCACCAGAGACAGAGCAGGGAGCAGAACAGGCAGATCAGAAATACACTGCTGAGGGGAGCAGCGGGCAGGCAGGAGAGGTCTGCCGCACCATGTGGGATTCTCCCCCGCTGGGCGTCGAACTTGCATCTTGCGCTGCCGACAGCTCCACAGCGCAGCGCTCAACCGCTGCGCCACCAGGGAGGCCCCTCATCTTTCAATCTTTGGTAATGTTAACATATTTTGATCTGTATATGTATTATCTGAGTATTATGTTATATTTTGCTTCCACAACTGAATAATATTTCATATGTAAATATCTACGTAGTTTACTATCTGCCTTCATGTCCTTTAAAATAGCTAGGCAGTTATCCATTATATTACTATATAATAGCTTGCCTAACCATACATATTTGCAAATTTTAAAAACCCTTATCTCGGAGTTATAAAATGACATCATTGTAAAACAGATGACTGATTCATTAAATATAGAAATAAACTTGATCTTAGTACCGAGCTTACCACTGATAATTCAGAGGATGTCCACAGAATACAGCAATCACATTTTATAGTCTTCAATCCTTTTTCTTATTTTGGAAAAACACATCAGAATTGCATGCTTGACTGTCTTTCAATGATGTGCTTCAGTATTTTATCCATTGTTACTTGCCTTTTTTTAATTTATCATTTGACTTTTCTGTAAGGTACATTTCAATGTCTTTGGCTTTGTATAAAAACTAAATCCGAGAAGGAGCTTTCTCTCTTTCCAGCTTTAAGAGGACATTTAAAACACAGAAATTCTCCTCTTGGATCTACCCCCTGCTGTTCCCAGCGGCTATTATTTCTGAAGGTATAAAATGTGCTTCTAGTTTTTACAGCGACAGTTCCGAAATAAAAGTGTCATCAACTGGTCTCATATGATAATACTTACAAAGCCAGTGGGCAAATATATAGGTCCCCTTTCAATACCGACACTGGCATATGTCATTTTGTAAAATATGCCCTTTCCGTGAGAGGCACCGGTACATTGCTGCAGGGATAGAGAAGAGAAGTAATTTTAACTATGTGCAGGAGAAAAAAAACTATTTGAAAAAGTTAACATGCTAAGGACCAAAAGCCTAAGACTCCATTACGCAGGAAGTGTGCCAGACTTACTAACAAAGTAGGAAGGCACATTTGGGGCCTGACCTGAGCCACGGATGTATATCTCTGTGTTAAGTTGGGTCTAGACTATAATGGCAGAGACTCAGCCCGGGAGGAATTGCTAAGTGGTTGGAAGAAAGTGAAGGTCCATGTGGCAGATATAAAACTAGTTGTGTTTTAGTGTTTTGTTTGAGCGGGTAGTAAGAGGGGGAGGGTCCGCATTTAAACATGCTTTTTGAAATGATAATAATTGTTGTTGGAAGTCTAAAATGTCTACCCTGAGCAGAAATTGTCCTAAGAGCTTGATAGAGAATCTTTGTGATGTTCTCATTGAGATAGGCATTATGATGATGCTCACGGTGCAGAAGAAACTGAAGCACAGAGAGGTTAATTACTTGTTTAGCATCAATCAACTAGTGTGTTGGGGAATATTATGATCCATTTTTTTTTCTTGCGGTCCTGGGCTCTGGTCCCCCAAACTCATGCATCTCAGTGGATAGACAGACCAACAGCAAGCTACCTTTTTTTTCTTTTCTTTTTTTTTTATAAAGATTTATTTATTTATGCATCCAAGCTGGGGTGTAGGCCAGAGGGGTAAGGGGTGAGAGGACTCCCCAGAGACAGAGTGGGGAGCAGAACAGGCAGATCGACTGAAGTACACTGCTGAAGGGAGCAGTGGGCAAGGCAGGAGAGGTCTGCTGCTCCATGTGGGAAGCTCCCTGGCCGGGGACCGAACTCTTGCTGCAGTGGCTGTGGATAGTTTCATAGTGCTGAGATTTAACCCATTGTGCCACCAGGGAGGCCTGCAAGCTATCTTTCTATTTGAGAAAATCACAAACTGATAGACTGAGAGGAAAGAAAACAACCTTTATCTCTAAGTTTCCAAGAAAGGCAGGACTAGTTTGTAGACACCTTGCATTCCTGGAGATAAAGGAGCAAGTCAGTTCCTTTAACGCACTGATTTTTTTTTTTAATACAGAGGAGTATTGGGGATATTCAGTCAAGTGGAACGAATGAAATTTGTGGGATTGTGGTTCTAGACTTAGTGCTGGGTCAACTTTCTGAGCTCCCCTCCGCTGGAGCTGATCACAGTCCAGATATAGTTGATGAGAATAACAGTGTCATCACTAAGAAATGCTTTAAAACACTTTTCTGTTTATAAAGTACTCTCTTATCTTTCGTTTCAATTGCTGCTCTCCACAAGCCTTAGAAGCAGGTACAGGCAGTCAAGCCCAGTCTCCATTTTACAGATGAGGTGATTGGTAGACACAGATGGTCAAATACAAATCTATCTTTGATAATCTAAAAGCCATAGCAACAATAATAGTTAACAATGGAAAACATAGTATGTAATGCATTTATCATTTTATTTTGAAATGAATAAATATATTTTAATTTCAAAAAAAAAAAAAAACAATAGCAACAAGTTGAAAAGAAGAGTCAGTGTGACTCACAACCCGGCCGTGAAGAGAATTAGCAAAATTGAAAAAAAAAAAAATCTAACAGCTTTCAGAGTTCCAGCAGGGCCAAGAAAATTATAACCTCAGTGGAGGCCAAAGCTAACTGTTGTGCTTAATTGTTTTTCCTGGAGTTAGCTTGAGAAGTAGAATGTGCATGAAGTTGATAAATCAAAGGTAGTCCCTTTTGAGCTAAACTTACTAGGGGAAAACTGAGGGTTCAACATTGCCAAAAATGCATATGGGGGTGACTCAGTCATGTCAAGGAAAAGAGGAGTGTGGTATGCGATCACCTGGACATCTCTTCACTCTAGGCCTGAAAGAGATGGGGCGTTGCAAACTGAGCTCCACAGAACAAGGCATGTAGACAAAGCCTGTGGAACAATGAATCAGACACTGGAGAAGAGCAGCCTACAATAGTGGGCCGAGAGTGATGGACTTTGTGCAACTGAGATGATACTGGAGCTAGGAGCCTCATTCCTGTTATGTCATCCCCACTGAGCATCTCACTCCTACATTCCCTGTGTGCTTCATCTCTGTATCTTCATCTCCTCAATGTCTTTCCTTTTGACTCCCCTACTCTCTCAATGTTCATAGCCCTCAAATTTCTGACCATGCTTTCATTCTCTCTAATCCACTACCCAATTATCCTTGGTAATCAAATTTAAAGCCAAGGCTTGCATTTTCCAGATCTCTAGTCCTCATAGACAAACGTATATATTTTTTACTACCTGTGTATTTTTGATCTCAAAATACTGAAAACAGAATTCATCTTTCTAGGCTAAAAGTCAGCCTTTATTCCTTCACCTTAACTTGCCACCTGTCCATTCAATTCTGTTCCTTCTATATCTGAAATGTCTGTTTTATTCATCTTCTCTCCATTTCTACCACTAATGCATTATTTCAGGTGCTTGCCATTATTTTTTTATTGTTATTTATGTCTTTTACATTTTGTATTCCCCTTGGGCAGCCCACCACCAATTCATCCGTGATCCTTCTCCATGGTCCCCTGTATTCTCCTCTCTTCCATTTTGTGCCCTTATCCTCCCCTGCCCCCAGCCCCCCCACCTCTGAGTGTCTCTCTCCCACCCGGCCTCCCTATAGCCCTGTTACAAGTAAAACCATTCGATATTTTTCTTTTTCTTTCTGGCTTATTTCACTGAGTATGATCCCCTCTAATTCCATCCATGTCGCTGCAAATTGCATGTGTTTATCTTCTTTCCATGCTGAATAGTATTATTTTATGACTCTTAAAATAATGTAGCTGGCCTCTGTGAATCCAGACTTCAACTGTCCAATAATCCTGCCTACTAGTGTTCACTTCTAAAACTGTTTCAAATAATATAATTCTGAGAACTGTTATTAGAGGGTACACTCTTTCTGAAATGGGAGTTGTCCAATGTTATTAGGAAACACTGTATTCAACAAAGTAAAATACTTTTCTATATTACAGGACTTTCTAGATCATCTCTAGTATGCTTATTTATGTTATGAATCTTCAATATAACATTGAAGGATTTGTTTGCCTTTTCACTGATATATGACCACAGTAGTCACATGATATCCATCAAATATTAGATAGCCATTGACTATAACGTGAATGAATAAAAGAATGAAAGAAGGTATGTTGAAAATGCATTTTCCTTTTAATGTAAATATTGGCACACCTCAGAGATATTTCGAATTTGGTTCCAGAACACCCCAATAAAGCAAATACTACAATAAAGCAAGTCATGAGATTTTTTTTTTTTGATTCCCAATGCATATGTAAGTTATGTTCGCACTATGCTGTAGTCTACTAGGTAGGCAGAGGCATTACCTGTAACAAACAGTGTACATACCTACTCAGAGGTGACTCTCAGACACGAAGCAAGCACATGCACAAGCTGCTGGAAAAGTGGCACCAATAGTCTTTGAACACGGGGGTGTCACAGGCCTTCGGTTTGTAAAACGAGTGGTATGCTGAAGCACTCTAAAGTGAAGTGCATTAAAACGAAGAAAACCTGTGTACAAACATTTTTATCAAGTTGCATCTCAAGGCAGCAGTGTCTCTGAAACATGGGTCTGGAAACTGGAAACAAGGGCCTCTCAGCTTTGGCACTAATGATATTTTGGGCCAGATGATGCTTTATGAGGGGCCTGTCCTGTGCATTGGAGGATATGTAACATCCTGTTGACCTCTACCCACTAGATGCCAGTACTCCTGATGCCCCCATTTTCCCAAGTTGTCTCCAGGTTGCCAGATTGTCCCTGGAGTGAGGGAGGAAAATCATCCCTGCTTAAGGTCCACTGGTTTACAGCAGAGTCCGGACTTAACTACTCCCCCACTCAAAAATCTTCACGTCTTTATTGCTGATGAGTGACGTCCAAGTTCTTTAGCCTGGCATTCAAGTTCCCACTTTGTCCTGAGTCTCACCGACACACACACTCACACGCACTCTCACACATCCAAAGGCACAGAATACCCATATGCACTCACACACACATGCACGCACATATATATTCACACAGAGATTTTGCTGCAGGAATCAGGCAATCAGGGAGGTCCACATCTTGGAAAAGGGTAGATCACTTCATGGAATTCTCACCTGATCTCAGACCTATTGCCAACATCATCTCCCCTTCCTGTTGCTGATCTCTCTCCCACCCTTGCCACCCCACCCTTCCAGCTGGCCAAATGTTTGATTTTTTTGTTTTATAGTGTGTACTACTCAAGGCTGCCTTTGGAACTACAGTTCTAATTTCACCTGAGTACAAACATTTTGAAGAAAACTAACATGATATCCTGGGTCCCACATCTTGGGTCATAAATCTCAGTAGGGGACCCCCCAATTTTATAGGTGAGCCTGAAATATAATTGCTTAATCATTAGACAGTGATTTGAGTGTTTTCTATGTAAGCACTGTGCATTTCGTTGGGTTGACAACATAGAATCGTATTCCTTAACTTCGAGGAATTTACATACAAGTGATTAATGAATTGAGATAAGCACTATGGCAGAGGCAAACACTTAGAGATAGAGGGAAGAATTAACTGTGTGTTTGGATTTCCTGGCAGGTAGTGTAGAGAAGATAGTAGTTTGCTGAGTCATGAAAGATGCGAAGGTGTTGATATAACACTGAAACGGGCCAGTCAATTCAGCTTTTGTGAAGTGCAAATTGATAGGTACAAAGGCAGGCGGATGTGTTAAAGAGCTGCTCTTGTGCAGTACCGGCTCCATTCGGTCCTTACACTCTTTCTTTCCTAAGTGGACGAGAGAATTACACTAACTGAGGTTTATTGTCCAGGCTTTTCTTCTCACTCATTGAGATGAAGAACCTGCCTCTATGCTTTTGATAATGGCACTATATTTTATTGAGGTAACATTGCTTTACAACACTGCATGTGATTCATACCTCCTCAGTTGTATGTCCCCACACCACACCACCACCAAGGCACCCAGACTTCTACCATAGCCCGTGGGGACTCCATCCACACCTTGTTTCCCTTCCTGATCTTCCTCCTTTGGGCACAGCCTCAGTTCTGCAGTCTGATTTCTGGAATTTTCTTTGGCTTAGTTCTGTTTACTCCTTTGTTTTATTTCTCTATATTCAACTTAACTCAGGATTATTACCCAGGCTTTTTCTTCTCATATATATGAAGAACTTGCCTCTATGCTTGCTAGTGTTGGACAAAGCATACGGGTATATTGCTAGAATATAGCCAGAGAGGACGGTGGAGTGGCGATGGGCTGGGGGTGGCAATGAGAAGGGCAAAATCAAGGTTTTTTTTTGTCAAAAAGAGGTGTCCTGGCTATGACCTAGACAAACTTTCCCTCTTGTTATCTTAAATGAGATTTTCACTTATTTCAAGATTTGAACTCTAGCTCAGCACTCACTCAGGAGACCTAAATAAAATGCTCCGTTTCCTCAGCAGTTTTTAAACAAACAGCAACAAATGAGAAGATTTCTCTATACCAACGTTCAGGGAAAGTCCAGTGGCATATTTCCACATTGGAAGCAACTTTAAAATGCTCCTTAAATATCCTGTCAATGTTAGCTGCAAATGTCCATGTTATCTCAATGAATTGGTCACCGAAGGAGTGGAAGTCTTTAAACAGAGCAAATGGAATCTAAAAACGATCGAATTGCCCTGATTGTACTTTCTATATTTTCTATACATTTTCTCAAAAGTGCTTGAGATGAAACAAGTGTATGTATATTTATATATAGACGTAAATATATACAAACACCTATAAACATATTTAAGCTCATAATTCTAAGTATCATGACCATTATTTGGGAAAATCAAATTTCCAAAATTATTAAGAACTTGCTGTACAAAACCTGATGCTAAACAGTGTAGGTCAGACAAAGACAAATACTTTATGACAATATCACCTATATGTGGAATCTAAAAAAAGTCAAACTCTGTAAAACAGAGCAAAATGGTGGCCACCAGGAGATCGGGGGGGGGGGGTAGGGGACAAGACTGATGGCGTTTAACACGTTGTTTGCGGGTAGTTTTTATCGTGCGCTAACAGGTGGCGTGGGCCATTTTTGCTAATTTTTTAAGTATAAAAAAAGTATAAAAATAAACATATTTATACATTACCCACATTCTACCGCTAGTCTATAAAAACATATTAATATGTGTCCCGCGCTCTACCACCAGTCAACGTGAAACGTATTTACATACAATGTGTTAAGGGTACAGACTTATAACAAATAGTAAATATACCATAGAGGTCTAATGTATAGATAGTGTATAGACAGTAACATTGTACTATAATGATGTCATGTGATATCGCTATGGCAATAATTTTATAATGTATAAATGTATCACAGTAATACACTGTACACCTTAGTTTATACAGTGTTATATGTTAAAGTTATTCAATTAAAATTTAAGGAAAAAAAGGCCTTAGTGTAAGGCCTACTCCACAGATGTCATATCACTAGTATTTCCTCAATAACTGAATGAATTAATAATTCTGTCAAAGTCACTATATTTGTCATCAATGATTGTGATATTCTAATTTTAAGATTTTTCTTGATAAAAGCAATAAATTGCATCTTCAGTAAAACCACTCACAACAAGCAAATTTAGCATCTGCATTTATAGGCATTCTATTTGTCTTCATTCTAATCCACTCCTCAGGCAACTATCTCATTGACCTAAAAACCCCAGGCAAAAATGGAATCCCCAGACTTAAAATATATTTGGGCAAAGCATTATTCCAAACCAAGCTTGGCAGAGCCAGCCTCCCGCATCGTGAAGCTCCTGGCCCCTCCTGGCTCCCCTATTTCCCTACCTGAGTTATCCTCTCCTGATAAACAGGCCTATTCGCTGTTCACTCATCTTCACTGCCTCTGCTTATGCTGCTTTTCCTGCCCTGAACTCTTCTGCTAGGTCTGTGGAAATGTTAAAGTCGCAGTTCCTCCAGATTTTCCCTGACTATTCTAACCTTTAAAAACTGCTCTCATCTCATGTTTGCCTCAGTGGAAACTTCTGTCACTTTTCATTTTTTAATTACTTTTGCCAGATCACAGTATCTCAAGGGCAAAAAAAAAAAGCAGCAAACAAAAACCTAAATAATATCTTGCATTGATTCATGCTAAATTAGGGACTTATTACCTGCGAACCCCAAACGCCAGGTTGTATTGATAGTTCCTGTTCCTGCCATAAGTTGGCAGGACATTTTCTGCAGCCAAGAGTGTGTTTCCAGCTTGGTGGACATCCTCACTGAACATTTTCTGTGCAGAGTTACTGTAGTTGCCTCCGTGTTGCCAGTTCTGTTATCAACACTGTGGGAAATGTTACTCTTTGACTATCAGAAGCTGAATAGAACAAAAATCTATGTTTCCTTCCTTGCTTTGTAAGGAGAGATCTGTTTTCAATGAAATGACAGCACATTCAGGCAGCTGAACAGCTGTTATGGTGGCTGTGGGCTAACATCACCCACAGCAACTATAACCATCTACTGGCAAGCAGCAATCATTATGCCAAATGTAGATAAGATCTACCGAAATTACCAGAACTTTAAAGTGTTGCCAACAAAGTAGGGCTTAACAATTAGCTTTAGACCTAATATTCCCTCAGTGCGTCAGTGGCATTTTCTTTAACCCCTACATCCCTTTTCTGTAAAGTCTGTGTCGATTTTCTTTTTTTTTTTTTAACTTGATATGGTTTATTTTGAATTATTTTTAATTTTTTATTGTTATTTATATCTTTTACATTATTGTGTATTCCCCTTGGGTAACCCATCACCAATTCACCCGTGACCCATCACCATCGTCCCTTGTGCTCTTTTCTACCCCATTTTGAGCCCTAATCCTCCCCCTCCCTCGCTGAATATCTGTCTCTTGTTTGGTTCCCCCATATTCGATTTCTTCTGCTGCTTATTTACATGGACTCACCATCTATTTTCTCATGATAGAAGTGGGGACATTAGGTGCTAGTGTGGTGTTTGTGTGCCTGCAGCTGAAGCTGACTGTCTTCACACTGGATTCTGTAGGGCAATGCTTGCTTACTCTTTCTAGCAAAGCCTGGATTTGACTTTTGGATAGCACACCAATAAAATGCTTCCACGATGTAGATCTTCTGTTTGCCAGTTTCATTGGAAGACTGATTTGTTCTTGGGCCTTTCTGCTTTCTTTTCTGAAATCAACGTTTTGGAGATATATAGCATGGCATGAGGAAGAGGGCCTCAAACCCTGACTTGTAAAGATGAAGAGAACTTTTTGTTTCAGCGAGTTTTCTTTTCTTCTTTTATTCAAATCTCAATAATGTTTCATTAAAAAAACTTTCATTATGCCAAGTCTTCGATAATTTTCTCTAGAAATCATTGTGACAAAAAGCAATGGAAGGTGCATTGAACAGAAGAAGATCAGTTGTAACTCTAGGCTGTATTTTATTGACCAGTATATTGATGGCTTGAGATAGATGACTCAGGTTTTTTACTTCTCTGCTATGATTGTATATATTTGAATGGGATATTTAATTATGGATAAGCTTTCATAATAGAATCATTATTAAAGAAGGAATCTGGGTATATTGTGTACATTACACCTTAGTATATATAAAAATACTACATTAGTACTCATTGATGATGTGCCCATGGGGATGTCTTGTGTAAATTATCAAATCAATGTTGTCATTCTCTGTAGTTTACTATATAATGAGAATGATTTTAATTGTATGAGTTGGATTTTAGGGGAAGGGATGTAGAAAAGGATATTCTCCCTACAAATTAGATGACTAAGAGATTTGGTCTTGTTAGAAAACAGAACCCCTAAGTTAGATAAGATCCATACATGAGGTCCACAACTTATCTACTACATAGTTACATAGTTATTGTATGGTTTCATATTATGGTGTTTGAGAAATAAGAATGTGAATTAAAACATCATCAAAACCAACAACATTGAAAACATTTTGCAGAGAGACACCAGACACTTAAGCTGAATGAGAGAAATGAATAAGACGTCTAATATTCCAGCAGCTCCTGGGGCTGATTTACACTTATTTCCAACTGTAGCATGGAGGAAGCTGTTTTTGGTTACTTAATTGGTATAACAAAACAGAAAACTTGGAAAGGAAAGGTGAACAAAGCAGAGTTTGGAAAATGGTATGCTATAAATTATATTTGTAAATATATTTCAGGGGTTTCTTTAGTGTTTATACTGTTTGCCTCATACAGCTGAAAGCAAACTTTGACTAATTCTGCCTTTCATTAGACATGAGGGTCGATTGACAGCATGCTTGATGCCTCACTTGTTAGTCACACGGGCTTAGAATCCAAGCTGTTTTACTGCTTCTGGATGGGAGAAACAATGCCTATTTTTTTTTAAAGATTTATTTACTGATACATACAAGCTGGGGTACAGGCCAGAGGCGTGGGGCGGCGAGAGGGTTCACCAGAGACAGAATGGGGAGCAGAACAGGCAGATCAGAAATACACTGCTGAGGGGAGCAGCGGGCGAGGCAGGAGAGGTCTGCCGCGCCGTGTGGGACTCTCCCCGGCTGGGCTTCGAACTCGCATTGCTGCTGCCGACAGCTCCACAGCGCAGCGCTCAACCGCTGTGCCACCAGGGAGGCCCAACAATGCCTATTTTTTAAATCAAATATTTACAGTATAAAAGTCTCACTTTTTATTGCAATCCACTGACTCCTTTCTGAAATAATATTTCCATGTTTTATATTACTCTTTGCAAGTCAATCCATGAACCCAGGTCTAAACTCAGTTTCTGAAACATTCCAAATACAGTACTTCCTACTGTTTTCTTCATTGTCAGATGGTAATGCAAAGCATAATAGAAGCAAGATGCCAACCTCCAGAATGTATTTGTGAAGTACTCCCAGTTTTCCAGATGGGAGAGATAGGGTTAAGTTCCCGATGTTATGCCGCTCTTGGGTGGTGGAGCCAGGGCTTTGCCTCCGATTTGCTGGCGTCAATCATGGCGGCTTTTCTGCTACCATGCGGGGCCCATGTCTCCACAGAACTCGTATTTTGATACATTGTAGTAGCGCAAGAAAACATCCAAGTTTCCTGATCTATTATTCAATTAATTGACCCATCGGAATTTCCATTGACCAAACCTATTTTTGAAAGATTTATTTATTTATGCATACCAACTGGGGTGTAGACCAGAGGTGTGGAGTGGTGAGAGGATTCACCAGAGACAGAGCGGGGAGCAGAACAGGCAGATGGACTGAAGTACACTGCTGAGGCGAGCAGCAGGCGAGGCCGGAGAGGTCTGCTGTGCCGTGTGGGAATCTCCCTGGCCGGGTGTTGAACTTGTGCTGCAGTGGTTCTGGATAGCTTCATTGTGCTGCGCTTAACCCGTTGCGCCACCAGGGAGGCCCAAGACCAAACCTATTTTCATAAATTCTGAGCACACATCACATGCAGCTGTAGACTCATCTAAATTGGCTGCCTATACTAGTCAAATTCATAAACTACCACTTCAATCTCCTGTTAAGTTTTTCCTTTGTGACCTGATCTAAGTAATTCTCCACTCTCTATTGATTTGGAGTGATTGGCGGATAGATAGCCCCAAATGATGACTTGGTCAAAAATGCTTTACCTTCATTATTTTATTGCATTTCAGGTCCTAAGACTCTGTTGGATTTTATAAACTACTTGGAAGCATTTTTAATTCTCAAAATATGAATTAAAAATAAGATCTTCATGTGATGGAAAATTTGCAAATGTTTCCTGAGGCTATGGCAGAATTTATATTCATATTAGTCCTTGAATCATGTTTCTGAATTAGGGGCTCTGAATAGTTTATATAAGTAGCTAAAATAATAGACAATATTTCATTAGGATTTTGTATGTAAAGTGTACTGGATACATCAACTCATACATATTTTCAGAAAATAAAACAAATACTAAGGATCTACTATGCATGATCAAGAAAGTCATTGTCTGTCTGACCTAGTATTTGTGTTAAGGAATGTCGTGGAATAGAAAATTGACCAGTCCACAATGTAAAATTATCTGTAAACAATGAATTAATTGCTCTAAAACCACAAGAAAATGTCCTTATAATTCATGAAGGGATTTTTGAAAAAACTAACAAGACACAATTTTCTCACATATAAACCTAGCGGTTGTTTTAGCTTTTGTTATATTCGACAACCTATCACCTATGTGAATTTTAACAAACAAGTGTGTGTGTTCACCCAAATAAATCAAAATATAAATAGGATGTTGTCTCACTAAGTGATTGTCTTGGAGACTTTTGGTTATGTGGACTTCTGTTCTTGGCGAACAAAATGAATAAATAAATATGTATTTTACATGGTTTTGAATTTCTTTCCAGTTTAGACAGCTGTGCTTTTGGGAAAGTTCTCCAGGCTAGAAATCATGATTGTTTAAGTCCTCTCCCTCTTTTCTTGTCTATTCTGAGCAGCCAACTGCCAGTCTCATACATTTAATACTGTTTGGTATTGACCCTCATTCATTTTAGGAAGATTCAGTGATAATCACAAGTCTCTTCTTCAAGAGAATGAAGTGTATTGTGGTGACAGGTAGTAAGTGTTGGAGATTAGACTTTCAGTTAATCTAGTAACTTGACTAACACATTAACTTTTTTATTGTTAGTTTCTAAGATTCTCATTTTACTTAGTTCTAAAGTGAGGTTGAATTCAAAGACGAAATAGTCCCTATATTACACAAACTCTTTCAAAAAATCGAGAAGGAAGGAGTACTACCAAACACATTCTATGAAGCAAATATTACTCTAATACCGAAACCAGACAAAGACAACACAAAAAAGGAAAATTACAGACCAATTTCCCTAATGAATACTGATGCAAAAATATTTAATAAAATCTTGGCCAAT
>PVIJ01021144.1:0-19179 GCA_004024925.1 Scalopus aquaticus | reverse complement strand
TCCTCTTCCTCCTCCTCCTCCTCCTTCTCTTTCTTTTCTCTCTCTCTCTCTCTCTCTCTCTCTCTCTCTCTCTCTCTCTCTGGTGGAAGTGACAAACTGAAATGTATAGTGAAATGCAAATGGTTGACACAGCAAAGATAACTGTAAAGAAGAGAAGTTGGAGTATGCCCACTCCCAATATCAAGATTTACTATAAAATGACATGTGGTATCAATGCAAGAATGGATAATTAGGCCAAAGAAATAGAATAAAATTCAGAAATAAAGTCACATGCATTGGACACTTATGTTTATGACAAGTCTATAATAATGGAGATTTTTTTCAATAACTATCTAAATCACTTTCATATTCATATGTGAAAAATAAATATTCACTCCTACTTTGCACAGTACACAAAATCATTTCCAGATGATTGTTATTCTACAAGTGAAAGCTCAAACAATAACAGTTTAAAGTAAAATATAAAAGAATTAAATCAGGTGAATAGTTCCTCAAGAAGATGAAAAAAGCATTATAGTTTTATTAAGTTCTTTACAGATTTTATTCCTTTTTCTGTAGTATCCTCTTCTTGTTTTATGGATGTAACACCTTCATGATGCTATAACTTGGAATATTTATATTTATGTTTCTTGATTTTCTAAGTTCACTTTTTTGCTTGTTTACTTTTTCACATTCCTGATGTACACATATGTCTGATGATTCTAAATTTTTCTGGGACTAGATTGCTTAGAGGTGAGTGATGTAAGTTTCCTCTACTGTTGTGTAAGGTTTCTTCCCCCTTACGTCGGAATAGGAAAGTTGAATGGGTACACAGTTGAATGGAAAGATCATATTTTTTTATGAAGAAAACCTTTGGCTAGTTTTGGAGCTTCCAAATGACAAAATCTCTAAATGTTCATTTCTACCCACCTATATACATTTCTTTAGAGACCAGGTCTCTGGACTGCCAGGCGGTTGGAAATTCACCCCTGAATTTCACGAATAATTTCTTCCCCTGACCCCCTGAAGCTTTCTTTTGTATATAGCCTTGCCTCTGGCTTCCTCCACTCAAATCTTTCCAGCTTTATATTCTCATTCACTTTTCTTCACCCCAAAGTATGTTAGAATCTATTATCCACTGAGGACCCCTTCCCATCCACTTATTTTGATATTATTGTTGCTATTTGCTGGTAATGAGGTGAATGGAGAAAAACAGATGTTTTCAGTCCACCCTCTTTAAATAAAATCTTCTAATTTATTTTTTTATATCACTTTAACCTAGTGTTTGCCAAAGCTAATATACTTACTATCTCATTGTCCTCCAAGTAGAGACAGTGTTATATATATATATATTGATAGATTTGAAGGGATTTTGGGAAGGTTGATCAATCTGACTATGAAAATAAAATCTCTCATGTTTTTTATCAAGAAAACCAGGTCAATATTCTCACTTGTGGAATTTTGTTATTGTATTAGAAGGCACGCCTCAGAGATATTGTGAGTTCAGTTACATACCATCACAAGAAAGCATGTATCACAAAAAGCAAGTCACATGATGTTTTTGGTTTCCCAGTGCACATAAAAATTTACACTACACTGTAGTCTATGTGTGCAGTGGCATTATGTCTAAAAAGACAATGTACATATCTTAATGCAATGTGACACGGAGACATGAAATGAGCACATGCTGCTGAAAAAATAGGGTTGACAGAATTACTCAATACAGGGTAGCCAGAAACCCTCAATTTCCAAAAATGCCATATCTGAGATGTACAACAAAGTGAGGTGTGTTCTACATGCTTCAGTCCAGAGCTCAGGTATCCTGGCTCTCACAAGCTCTGTGAACTTGTAGCAACTGACTACTTTTCCAAGTAATAAAGCTAGTTTAAATCTTCTTCAAAGAAAACTTCTGTGCCCAGATACTCAATTCTCTTTAAGGCAAGAAGACTGGTTAGACTTCAGAATTTTCACAAAAGCTTGCCAACGCACCTGTTTTCACTTAGCACTTCTCCTAGTTTAGTCCTCTGCCTCCAGCCTGCCGTGTGGAAAAGCAGAGCTCTGGGCCCTCTTCAGAGAGCATCCCCTCAACAGAAAGTATGCAACGCGGATCAAAATTCAGACTGAGGAAAAGCAAACCCAAGGAAGGTGATCTAAAGCAGCATTTCCCAAACATTAGTTCTGTCAGAAGTTCAAAGGTTTTCACCAACAAAGGAAGTTCCATGAGTAACCAAATGCACAACTGCACGTGAAAGTGTTTAGATAGGAAAGCCACATAGGAACACACCTGTTTGACTTAGTTTGAACCAGGCTTTCCCCACTGTATCTACTCTGGAAATTTCACTAATAACTTTTTACCAGAAGCATACATTTGAAATCCACTTCTTCATTTGTTACACAATACTGTTGGTAAAAATCAACTTTTGTGATAGTTATTGTCCAAAGCACTTCACAAACAAATGTCTCTCAGAATTTGTGTGGAGGGGTAAGTGGGAAGAGGGGCATTTTCCCTTGTTGATGAGCAGACTCATGTAACTTATTGTTCCCCTTTTTCTTAAGGAAACTCTGAGTCAGACTTGATATTTTGTCTGATAGCTTACTTACTTCCTCTTTGTGCATTCTTATTGTTTGGACTTTCTTTAACCGTTCCTTACTCGATTCTTTGGTAAACCACCTCAAAAATGTTTTAGGGCATTAAAGGCTGAAATTTGTTTCATAGGAAAAACATGACTAAGAAAACCCATGCAAATGATGTCATTTCATGTTGATGTATGTTAATGTCACATATGTGATGATATAGATTCAACAACACCATCATAGTCTAATAACACATGGTGACAAAAGTCTTGGACTTCAAACCATTTTTTTATGTAGGTTTCATTTTTTTTTCAAGATTTACTTATTTATACATCCAAGATGGGGTACAGGCCAGAGGTGTGGGACGGCGAGAGGGTTCACCAGAGACAGAGTGGAGAGCAGGACAGGCAGATCGACTGAAATATACTGCTGAGGGGAGGCAGGAGAGGTCTGCCGCGCCATGTGGGAATCTCCCCGGCCGGGCGCCGAACTCCCATCACCGCTGCCGACAGTTCCACAGTGCAGCACTCAACTGCTGTGCCACCAGGGAGGCCTTTATGTAGGTTTCAATTGCAAGAAAGCATTTGCCTTTAAAAATTAATTGCTACCACATTCTGTGTGCCTGCATAAAGTATTTATATATTTTTTAAAAATTTAAGAGCAGTACTTTTTTCTTAAGTCATTTTTAATTTTTTGTACAATATATGATTTTCCCCCTCAGTTGTGATCACCGTAGTTCTACCACCACCAAAGCACACACAGTCCATAGTTCATTACCATTGGGATTTAGTGGTATTGAATGATAAAAAGAACATCAGGGAAATTTTTACCTTTTTTTTTTTTTTTTTTTTGGTTAACATTTCCACTTCATGGGGAGTGTGAACTCCATTCAACAAGAGAATAGTTTAGATATGTTTTATTTCAAAATATAAGTTTATCATCAGAGGAGGCTGACTGTTTCCCTGGGCTTCCCTTGAACATAGCACCACATAGAGCACACATGTGGGCTTCTTCTTAGGAAGTATCTTCAGTCAATCTTTAAAAGTGACAACATATGATCATGGCTAATGGCAGAGGAAAACAGGTGTGAAGAGGATGACTGAGCTCTTCAGTAACAAACACTAACAGAAATTATGTTGTGTTATAGTTTACTGTCCCCAAGACAATTTTAAACCATGGGGTAGAATGAGAATAAACCTAAATGTCTGGTAATATGATACTAGCAGAATGAATTATAGTGGAATACCACAAAACCAATAATTACTGGCATACTACAAAACCTTGTTGCAATGAAAAAGGGACTTTCATCCACTGCTGGTCGGAATGCAAGCTGGTACAGTACCTGTTAACAGTGGTATGGCGATTTCTCAAGAAAATAAAAATGGAAATCCTGTTTTATCCAGCAATTCCACTCTTAGGTATTTATCCAAATAACGTGAAAAATCTAATACAAAAGGATCTATCTACATCTATGTACATAACAGCATTGTTTATAATTGTCAAATCATGGAACCAACCAAGTACCCTTCCACATATAAATGAAAAGAGAAATTGTGGAGCATATACTCAATGGAATATTACACAGTTATGAAGAAAGATGAAATGGTGGCTTTTGGGGAAAATTTGATGGATCGTAAGGTGATTATGTTGTAGGAAATCAGTCAAAAAGTGAAAGACAGATGTCAGATGGTCTCAGTCATCTGCAGAATACAAATACCCCCCAAAAACAATTGCGCCCAAACAATAGAAGTAAAAATTTGAACTTGCCAAAAAGAAGATAGTGGTTACCAGAGGGAATAGGGGAAAGGGTGGAAGGTATTGGGGGAGGGAGACAGATGGCACAGGTGGTTTGGTGGACGGAATTTAAAAAGAAGTTCTGACACTAGGGAGAAAAGAGAAAAGGAATGAAATAATTCATTTGGGGTCTAATTGCTTATATCAAAAATATTTTTTAAAGCCTCATTTTTCTTCCGAGTAGATGTTTTGCAGTAAGGCATAATAGCATATTCTAACTCTCAGGGGTTTTTGGCAGAGATAAAATCCTAACTTTTTTTTTTTGTTTCACAGTTTATTCTTTCTCTTTGTAGATCTCTGTTTCTTTGCCCTCTTCTCTCTTTCTTCATCTCTCTATCCTCTGTTCAGTATGTGTTTGTCTTTGTTTCAGTCTCATTGTCTCTCTTTACCTCCCCTCGCTCCTCAGTGGATGACTAGAAAAACAAAGGGCAATGGAAATAGCTTGTTTGATTAATGAGTTTTGATGTCATCTAGTCACTTCATCATCTGTCCTCAGTTTCCTCATCTATATGGCAGGATTAAACTAGTCTGGGGTTTTCTGGACAGAGTGGTGCAGGGCTGGAGCATGGGTGGAGGAGAGGCTTGGTATTTGGAATGCCACTTTGTTAACTCTCACTGTCGACTTGATTTAAAAAAGAAAACTTAATTATAGAAAGATGTTTATCAAAAGCTTTACTGAAGTTTTAAATATTTTGAATTTAGGTTTATATATATGTTTACATACGACAGAAATTAATTTTCTCACAGTTCTGGAGGCTGGAATTCCAAGATTTTGGAGGGCGCGCTTCCTGACTTCCTGGTCTCTCTGTGCCCTACCCTCTCCAGTTTGTCTCTCTTTTCCTCTTTGAGGTAAAATTGGTAATAATGTTGTATTAGCTGAAGATGCATGGCACAGCGATTCGATGCTTGTGTATATTGCAAATTGATCACCACAAGTCTAGTTACCATCAGTCATCACACACACCTAACAAAATTTACTTATTTTCTTGTCATGAGGAATTTTAAGAGATCTACTTTCTTACAACTTTCAAATATGCAGTACAGTGCTATGGTCAGCATGCTGTATATTCCATCCCAGGACTTACTTATTCTATACATTTTTGACTTCCCCCTCACCCATTTCACCAAGCGTCTCACCCCCTAATTTTTCATTTTTTTATTCTTCATTCAGTCTCCAGACTAATAATATGATTCCACTTTAACTCAATAACCTCACTATGGATGGGCCTTCTTTCTAGTCAACTACATAACTACATAAGAAATGATGACGAGATGTGGCCTGAGAAGGCACATTTATTTTAGTCAACAGTTACCAGCTTCAGTCAGGTACTGAAACCAAAATATTAAAATTTATTATTCAGATTTTAAAAAGTCTGTACAAAAGAAGTCAAAAAATGACGCTAGCTTGTAAGTTCATAGTACTTATACTATGTATTTATACTTCTGTCATTATTAAAGCCTAAAGCAGTAAGAAGACTATTGGGACACGCTGTATTATTTATTGAATAGTGCAGGATACTAAAGTGCATATAGGGTGTTTTAGATTTTGTAGAACGTTGCATATATATCAGTATTTTTCAAAAGAAAAGTGTCTACAGATTTATAACCACCTATATTGAGCCTGCTCAGAGAAAGGAAGAGTCAAACAACAGGAAAAAATTCTTGGGAAATGGCAAGAATTTAGCCAACTGCCAAATTAGTGGACACAGTCCACACAAAACCTCATTCACTTCTGATGCCAGTTGAAAATTTTAGGGATTCCCAAAACAACTCTGTTTCTATGATTCATCAGACAGATGCGATGCGCAGAGCTCTTTGGAAGCTGTTACTCTTACCTTTACAGTTTATTATGGGGCAAGGCTACAGCTGAACTCATCAGGCAGAAGCCAGGAAATGTATGAGGCACAGTTTCCCTTTGCCTTCTCCCTGTGTAGTCAGGTTGCATTACTCTCTCGGTACAATCAATATGTGCTGGTCCCCAGGAAGCATTGCTCTCAGAGAGGCTCACCTGAGCCTTGGTGTCCAGAGTCTTGCTGGGGCTGCGTTACGCATGCCCGGTCACACAACAGCCCTCCAGGCACGACTCAGAGCCTTGGTCCTAAGTCACACTATTGGTCTTTCAGGTGTGGCCCACTCCTCCCCAGTCCCATTGTTAGTTTTAGATATAAATGGCCTCAAAATGTTTACTTCCCATGCAGCCTTCTAAAAAACCACTGGAATTTGTGCTCATGAAGAAACAGGGAATGAACTAAAAGGGACTAAGATATGTTGTGATAGATGGCAAAAACACCTCACAAATTCTTTGTAGTTCTGGCTGTCTGTTTCCCTACCCTTGGCCTGGGGACTTGTGACCAATAGAACAGAATGTGGCATATACAACAAATAATTTCCAAATACAGTTCTCAAAAGGCCTTGCTGTTTCTGCTATAGGGCTGGAAACTCTTCCAGTGCTATGCAAACATGCCGGTTGGCCTGGTGAAGGATGAGGGGCTGTGTAGAGAAGGATCCAAGCTACCGTGACAGTCCTATCTGAAACTCCAGACAAATGAGCATCAGCTGAACCAGCCTAGACTAGAAAAACAACCCAGCTAACCAATGAAATCCTAAGAAGCAACCAAAATCTTTATTGTTTGAGCTACTTAGTTTTGAGGTGAAAATTTAACAAATAAACATGTGATCCAGCAAATAGGCAGTGTACCACAAAAAAGCTGCGGAGAAAAGAATTCCTGTTGACCTACCAGCCTACTGTTAATAACTGGAGGGTCCATGGAAGATTCCAAGTGGAAACTTACCGACTTTAACTCTGTGGAACTAACTTTGACTCAAACAGACTCCGTTTGTCTCTAATTGCCATGTTGGGACTCTGGGCGAATTGCGGGGTGCAAACTTCTCAACATCTTCCTGTGATGTATGACCTGCATCTAACATGAGGAAACATCCGATAATCCAGATGAGAATCACTCTACAGAATAGCTGGCCTACACTATTCAAAAATGTCAAGGTCAAGAGAGACAATGATGGACTAAGGAGTATCCCAGATTGAAGAAGATCAAAGAGACATGATAAACAAATGCTATGTGGATCCTGGATTGGGTTGATCTTGGATTATGTCCTAGACATCTATTTTTTCCCCTAGAAAGACATCAATGCTATAATTGGTTACGGCCTAATAATAGCACTATATCAATGTTCATTTCCTGACATTACTTCTTGTACTGTAATTATGTCAAAGAATGTCCTCATTTTGAGGAAATGCATACTAAGATATTTAGACATTGAGAGAGAGCATATGTAGTAAAAAGTTAACTGCAGAGTCTGAGTAAAGGAAAACACAGAAATTCTTTACTTCTGCAGCTTTCTGGAAGGTCTACAATTATTTCAAAAGAAAAAAAGATCCATTATGACACCCTTGTCTGGTCACTAGTGTGAGTGCAATTTGTGTGTTCAGTGACAGCCCATTATCTAGTTCTTTTCCATGGTTTCCTTTCACTCTTCGACCATATTTAAGAAAGGTGATTTAAAACATCTGTCTAGCATGTCCAGTTCCTCAGCTTCCTCAAGGACAGTTCTTATTTTAATTGCTTTTTTGTCTTGTCAATGTATCTTATGTTCTTGTTTCTTTGGATGCCTTGTAGATATTTGTTAAAAACAAGATTAAACAGCAAGATTATTATAATGTAGCAACTCTGGAAATAAGATTTTCCCTCTTCCCCAGGGTTCATTGTTGCTTGTTGTAGTTGTTTTTGTTTCATGAGTGGGTCAAGATGATGAAACAGTGATGGAATGAAAAGTGATCAAGGGGACATCCAGAATGGAATCGGGACACTGTTGGGAGACTGTGTTTTGCAGGTACCGAGTCTGCCTGCTTAGTATTCAGGATTCACTGCTGCGTGCATCACCCCCTCACACCAGCTTCCTGACACCTGGAATTTGGGAAGCTTGACGAAAGTGCGCTAGGTTTCTTGTAGGAGTTGGCAGATGCTCTGGGACCTTGGCTTCCAAAAGGACAATTCATCTCTGCATTGCCAGCAAGCATCCCTTCCTTTTGCAGTTTTTTCTCTCTGCTTTTAAAGAAATTTGACTATTTTAAAGACTATTTAACAAGGGAGTCAGCGCTGCCAACACAAGGTCTGTATTTTTCCGCCCACATCAGAAGACTTCCCTAGTCTGAGTCTGAATTGGTAGCTCTGGCATTGCAATCCTCCCACAGATCCCAAACAAAACTTTGATTTCATTTGCAGATAAGTTTCTGGCTCACTGTAGGGTTAGGGACGGCATTGGTGACTTCACTAAATTCTAGTAAAGGTATATAAGTTTTGCTTTGTCTGGCCACTGAAGTCTGTCCTATTAGCCTAGTGGTCAGTCAGTAGTTTGAGAGTTCGCTTGAATGCCTGGAGCAAAAAAAAAAAAAAAAGAAAAAGCTTTGTGTTAGGAAACTAACACTTAGCCAGGCTCTTTACAACACTGCTTTACTGCCTTAGCCTCCCCTTCTCGTTTAGGTAGCTGGGAGTGTAAAGTCCTCTCAGGCTTGTTTTTGAACCTGCAGCAATGCTTGGGCATGTGTGTGGCCAATACAGACAGATTTTAAAAGCCCTCATTGTCCCACAGCTCTCCTTTCCTAAACTCTTCTTTCCCAGGCTTTGTCTATCATTGCTTGCTTCAACTACTATCCCTCGCCTCAGGTCAGTACTTCTGCATTTAAATGCTTTTGGCTTTTGGCAAATGCTGCCTAGCAAATGCCCAGCCCAGGAACGCTCACAGTGAAGCAAAGTGAAGACAAGTTCTTGCACCAGTCCTTCAGGGAACTGCCAGAAACGTCTGAACGTGCGATTTTTGAGAATAAGGTATGCTTTGCTTCCTTTGGCTTTGGAAACCTACATTAGGAACAGGCTTTCTTCAAGTTCACTACTAACCGGTACTGGGGGTGTAGCTAAGACATTTGAGAGACCCAGAGCTCTCCTACTGTAAAAAAGCTTGTTCTTTGTTAGGATTTTTTTCCTAGTTGGTGTAAGCTTTTTAGATTAGGTTCAAGAGTCCTACAAAAGGTGAATCTATAAATTTCTTCTAGCTAATGAACTTAACCTGTTGTACCACCAGGGAGGCCCAGGCACAAAAAATATCTAAAGAAATTAAAAAATTCGGAAATGGACAGTTCACATGTTCTAATAGTAATTTTTTATCATTAATAAAAAGTACATGTTTTAACATCTGTACTAATAAATTATGAAGCCCAGAGTTAAATTTCAATTAAAAACATCAAAATGAAATTATAGGAAAATGAAAAAAATCAGTAATTCATACTGGAAGTCCAGTTTCCTCAGGAAAAAAATTTTGCAGTTTTAATTATGTTTATTATTGAAGAGGAAAACTAAAAACATAAAGGAATTTAGGACCTCCCTGGTGGTGCAAGGGATTAAGTCGCAGCACTATGAAGCTATCCAGAGCCACTGCAGCACAAGTTCGATCCCTGGACAGGGAGCTTCCCAAATGGCGCAGCAGACCTCTCCTGTCTCACCAGCTGCTCCCCTCAGCAGTGTACTTCAGTCAGGCCGCCTGTTCTGCTCCCCACTCTGTCTCTGGTGAATCCTCTCACCGGCCCCACACCTCTGGCCTACACCCTGGCTTGTATGCATGAACAAATAAATCTTAAAAAAAAAAAACAAAACACCATAAAGGAACTTAGTACTTGTGTTAGTTTCCTAGAGCTACCATGAAAAAGTACCACAAAATGAGTAGCTTATGACAACAGCTAGCCAGGCAAAGGCCCTTCAAATCCTCCAGGGAATGCTCCTTCATTTCCTTTCCTGGCTCCTGGAAGATCTAGATATTCCTTGCCTTGTAATGGCATAAATATTCTAATCTTTGCCTATATTTTACATGGTATATTCCCTGTCTCTGTGTCTTCGCATAGTCATCATTATGTAGTACACATGTCACATTGGATTAAGAGCCCACCCTAATCCAGTGTGACATCATCTTAACTAGTTACATTTACAATGGTCCTATTTCCAAATAAGGCTTCATTCGAGGTTCTGGTGCTTAGGACTTCAGGATATCCTTTTGGGGGGGAGTGATACACAAGTCAACCCATAATGGTTTTAATTTTAAGAAATTAGTAAGAGAACAAATTACCACAGAGTTGGAAGAGGAAGTTAATAAAGATAAGGATGAAAATCTATGTAATGGAAACCGAAATACAATAGAAACCAAAATACAATATACATTTGTATAAATCCAAATGTCTTTCCTTGAAAAGACTAATAATATAGACAAGCTTCTTGTGAGACTGATAAAGGAAAAAACAATGCAGCAAAAGTATGCATGAGTACAATTAAATTTCAGGTAATCACAGATAGAATATAGGTAAGGCTATTGTAAAAAAAAAAATGTTGCTTATAATCCCATGACCCCATAGTTAGAAAAAGATAGTTTCCTTGTAAAATATAACATTACCAGAATTAAACCAAGAAGTTGAAACCTTGAAAAAATTAACTACTATAGATGAGCCTGGAGGATGATCCCGCTGAGTAAAGAGTACCTGAGACAAGACGGGTTTACAACTGAGTCCCTGTTCTCAATTAATGCTTTTTTTTTTAAAGTTTTTTTTTATTTTCTAAAGATTTATTTATTTATGCATACAAGCGGGGGTACAAGCCAGAGGTGTGGGGCGGCGAGAAGGTTCACCAGAGACAGAGTGGGGAGCAGAACAGGCAGATCTATGGAAACAAACTGCCGAGGGGAGCAGCTGTGAGGCAGGAGAGGTCTGCCGCGCCATGTGGGAATCTCCCCGGCCGGGCGTCAAACTTGTGTTGCCACTGCAGACAGCTCCACAGCACAGCACTTAATCGCTGCGCCACCAGGGAGGCCCCTAAAGGTTTATTTTTATTTATTTATGCATACAAGATCTGGGATGTAAGCTAGAGGTGCGCAGGGTGAGAGGATTCACCAGAGACAGAGTGGGGAGCAGAACAGGCAGATTGACTGAAATCCACTGCTGAGGGGGGCAGCAGGCATGACAGGCGAGGTCTGCTGCGCATATGGGTCAGTTCCCTGGTGGAGGATTGAACTTGCGCTGCAGTGGCTGGCTGGCCATAGCTTGGTAGCGCTGAGACTTTAACCCCTGCACCACCAGGGAGGCCCCTGTTCTCAGTTAATTCTAATGTCATGTAGTCTCTTTCAAACTAGAGAAACATCTCAGTGCCCTCAATTTATTTTAAAAAGCCGGCATCACTTTAAAATAAAACTTTAAAACAGTAATGACAAAAATGAAAGGACAAAACATTGTCTTATGAATATAGATGGAAATATTTTAAAATCCATTTAAAATGTATGAATTGCCAAATTATTAGCAAAGGAAGGTGCTAGCACAATTACTTATAAACTGGGAAAATGGGAAAGCTGGATCCTCTATCTCACACCATATATAAAACTAAACTCTTGGTGAATTAAAACGTAAATATAAAAAAGTTTTATATGTAAAACTTAAATATAAAAAAATTAAGCAATACAAATCCAAGAAGAAAATCTAGGAATTTATATTTGCATCCTAGCTAATTAGAAGAACTTTTTTTTTTTTATTGTTATTTATGTCTTTTACATTTTGTATTCCCCTTGGGTAGCCCACCACCAATTCACCCGTGATCCATCTTCATGGTCCCTTGTGTTCTTTTCTACTCCATTTTGTGCCCTTATCCTTCCCTCCCTCCGCCTCCCCCCCCCCCCATTATCTCTCTCCCACCCGGCCTCCCTATAGCCCTGTTATAAGTGAAACCATTCGATATTCTTGAGCAAGAACACCTTCCTCCTAAGTTGGCAGCTGGTGCCCAATGCCATATGGCACAGACCATAAGCCACAGGTACACATGCTTGAGCACCCGCTGATCTCGCTTTTGAGCTGGGGGAAGTTGAACTGAAGAAGGAAAACTGTCCAAAGGATAAAGGAGCTCTATCTGCTGTGATGCAATAGGATGAAAGAAACAAATTGCAGCTCACCCTGGCCTCAGCGTGAAGACTGGTCCTCGGACTCCTGCCTGTGCTGGCCTGGCCTGAGGCCTGACCCTCGGTCCTGATCCTCTCACCGCTCTTGCCCGTGTGTGGCTTCCCTGCATGGCAGCAGCACGCCCAGGCCTCCCCGCCTTCAGAAGAACAGAATTGGTCACCAGCTCCGGGGTAGGAAGCCCGCACACGGTGTCATGCCCAGGGTACAGCCTTGGGGGCTCCTGCTTGCTAAGGAAGTAAACCAACCACCTGTCAGAGGTTGCTTTGGACGCCATGCTGGTCCTTCTGTCTGAAACAGTAGCCCCTTCCCCTTGGACCTGACTGGTCATTTTTGTTGTTTTTTTTTTTAAAGATTTATTTATTTATACATACAAGCTGGGGTACAGGCCAGAGGCGTGGGGCGGCAAGAGGGTTCACCAGAGACGGAGCAGGTAGCAGAACAGGCAGATCAGAAATACACTGCTGAGGGGAGCAGCGGGCGAGGCAGGAGAGGTCTGCCACGCCATGTGGGAATCTTCCCGGCTGGGTGTCGAACTCACGTCACCGCTGCCGACAGCTCCACAGCACAGGGCTCAACCGCTGCGCCACCAGGGAGGCCCTGACTGGTCATTTTTGAAAGCTCAACCTCCGTGGACAGACCAAGCACTCCACTGGGCAAACCACAGGAGTGTTTTCTTTTTTTTTTTTTTTTTGATTCAGGGATCCCTTGTTACATGGTGATATTTTCCACCTTGCCCACCTTGAAGGGCAGTGATCAGGGGCAGTGGTGATTCACAAGGGTAGAGGAGGGTGTTTTTTCTGAGATGCTCAGTGGACTCAGTCACTGGATAAAGGACAAGGGAGAGGTCCCCGGCATTGAGGCAGCCCCTCTGCCAGCAGTTTAGCCTGAGCTAGAGGTGGTTTGAGGTTTAGTTTCCCTCAGACTGACAGGTCAGCAGGCTAGCAGATGCCTCCCGGGTCCTTTGAGAAATGGAGAGTCATCTCCAAGGTCATCTTTTTTTTTTTTTTTTAAAGATTTATTTATTTATACATACAAGAACTGGGGTGTAGGCCAGAGGTTTGGGACGGTGAGAGGATGCACCAGAAACAGAGTGGGGAACAGAACAGGCAGATTCACTGAAATACACTGCTGAGGGGAGCAGCAGGTGGGGCAGGAGAGGTCTGCAGTGCCATGTGAGAATTTCCCTGGCCAGGGATCTAACTTGTACTGTAGTGGCTGAGGAAAGCTTCATAGGCTGAAACTCAACCCGTTGCGCCACCAGGGAGGCCCTCCAAGGTCCTCTTAAAGGTGATCTAAACCATATTCTTCACAGAGAGGACATGACTTATATCCAAAGTCACTGAGTTCTGCAGAGCTAGAGCTCAAGTCCAAGCTGCTTGGACGCCAAGCCTCCTCTCCACGGTCACGGTGCCTGCTATCCCATCTCTGAATGCAAAGCTTCCCAAAAGAGAGTCAATGTTTTCTTTGGAAACCTTGGGTCATGGGCCTCAATTTCAGTGTCCTGGTGGGGCCTGTGGGTTGACCTCAGATGGAAAGGAATGTAGGGGCCTCTGGGCCAACAGTCACGCAATGGCTTGGCCTAAAGCAGATTTCCCAGGACCCCCACCTATAACCTCTTCCCTGGAGCTGGGAAATAATCATGACCACCTGGGCTCTGCAGAGTGGCATTTCACAATCTTTCTGTTTTGCATGGAGTAAACCTCATGTCGTTTCTCAACAAGACAGAGAACTTCTGGCATTGATTCTTTGCAAGCAAAATGCCATTAGGCAATCTCTGTGTTGAAACACAGTACAGCCTCTAAAACAAACCCAGTTTCTGGCTTTTGTCCCAAAGCTCAGCCCTTCACCTATAGTCAGTGTTAACTATCCCCATTGTAACATCCAGAGACATCAGCTTAGAGAAAACACACAGGCCAGGCCACTTATCGGTGGGGGCCTTTTTTTTTTTTTTTAAAGATTGATTTATTTATACATACAAGTTGGGGTACAGGGCAGAGGCGTGGGGCGGCCAGAGGGTTCACCAGAGACAGAGTGGGGAGCAGAACAGGCAGATCAGAAATACACTGCTGAGGGGAGCAGTTGGTGAGGCAAGAGAGGTCTGTGGCACCATGTGGGAGTCTCCCCAGCCGGGGGTCGAACTCGTGTCGCCGCTGCCGACAGCTCCACAGCACAGCGCTCAACCGCTGCGCCACCAGGGAGGTCCTTGGTGGGGGCCTTGACCAAATCATCTCACACCTGCAGAGCCTCAGTTTCCATACCTTTAACATGGGACTCAAAGCACACAATCTGATGAATGTTAGAAACCCAAGTGAAATAATACCTGTGGAGCACCTAATTTTGTCTGTCCCTTTTCCAGCTTCTGCACCCCAACCCAGTGTGTTCCCAGGTCCCCACTCCATGGGACCCCTTTGGGGTTTAGGACAATAACTCACTAGAGCTTTAGCAATAGCAGAACAGAATTAGCCAAGGTGTTTGCTGGTGAAAAGGGATGGAGGGCAGGAATGGGGGTGGGGGAAGGTGGAGATGGTTCCACAGGAGCCAATCATAAACCAGTTGATTGATCCACAGAAGGAAGAGGGAAATTACGCAAACTGCGGCTCCCCCTTCCTGCTGTGAACAATTCTAGAATGCACGCATCCCCCTGGGATAAGAGACAGGGTTGCATGGTTTGGCCAGACCCCAGGGTCCCAGCATGGAGTATACTCTCCTCAGGAGGCTATTTCCTAAGACGTGGGCAGTTTTGGGGGACCACTGAGTGTCATGTCATCTAAGGATAGGCAGCTGTGGGGGCTGTCCCACCCCCGTGGAGGGCAAGGAGAGAAAAGTGTGGTTCAGGAACGGAGAACAGCAGCGATGGAGCGAGGGTCTCCTCCCTGTTTCCTCTGACATTACGAGCGGCAGCTGGAGATCCTGAGGGACGAGGAGAAAATCCTGCACGGTGAGCTGTGCCGACGGGGCCGAGCCTCCTGGCCCGGACCTGCAGTGTGTGATGTGCGTGTGTCTGCACTGAGTGTGAGCTCGAGTGTGCATGCACACGTGAGCATGGGTGATGAAAACACCAAGTTCATCCCTGAACCACTCTGAGCAGAGCTATAAAAACTGGAAGACAACCCCCCCACCCCCAACGCTGCCTAGCAGGGGTCCTGTCAGCACAGAGCGAAGCTTCTCAAATGTACCTCTGCCAGGGGCCAGTGAGGGGGCAGGGAAGGGGGGCAGGGGAGGGGGAGGCTGAGGCCAGAATGTAGGCATGAGGACGAAGCACAAAATCTATCTGCTTCTTCCATGTTAGCTTAGAACTTAGTGTGATGTTTTGAACCTAACTAGGTAGCATAATCCCCATTTGCTTTTATTAAAAATAGTAGTTTAAATTCTTTATCAGTTGATTGTATTTGGCACTCTGGGGTGATAAACATGTTTGGCTTGTGGTTTCATATCCTGCCTTCCCCAGCTTAGGGATTCTCCAGAATTAACCATCCCAACCCAACAGGAGTCACATTCCTGAAGGCCCACAAGTCCTGCAACCAGTTCTTTCAAGAAGCCAGAGAAGTCTAGACTCTGAGCAACCACTTAGGTCCTATGTGACCCCACATAGGTGAGCACTTAGCAGGACTTCGTACTCCACGTAATCAAGGTTAGAAGGTGTGGAACAGCTGCCAATTTCAAGTACTTCCTAGAGGTATGAAGCTGCGAAGCAGCAAAAGCTAGACTTACATCAGGGAATCCCAGGTTTGGGGATCCCAGTCCACTTGGAGAAGATGGAGGTGAGGCTACTTTGCTCTACTGGGGAAACAGAATTAAAAACAAAATCTCTTAACCCAGTAAACCTCTCCATGAGCAAAAGAGAAAGAAAACAATTTTATTATTAAATAAGTGTTGAGTCAGAGTGTGAGGTCCATGTAGGTAACCTGTTAAGGAATTGTGAGGGGCTGACCTCCCCCACTGTCCAGCTAGCCCTTCTGAGATGTGTCTGTTCGGCACGTGGATGTTTTGAGTTGAGGTCTATCAAGGCCGTGCAGGCACATCAGAAATTTTATTACTCCCCTAACTACATAGAAGAATTGAAAATTAGGAGCATTACTCAGAATTAGGGTTGTTATTAGATATAACCTTTCCTTCAGAGAAAACCATCTTTATGGCAGTCCAAGCATTTAATTACAAAACATCTGGTCTTCATCAAAGGAGCCCCTCTCCTCTCTCTTTGAACGCCCAGGTCCCTATCTCATTCCTTAACTTAGAAAATATACCCTCATTTTTTGCTCATTGACTTTGGAATCCATGTCTATGCCCTCCCATGGAAACTGGGATGTCGTTGATGTTTCTTGCTGCTTGTTTCAAAGAGACCCCTCCCAGGTCATTGAGAAAGCTTTATTTAGGTTCTATAAAGATTTATGAACATTTCCCTTATTTACAATAAAGAGAATTCAGCCTCATATTTAAAATTTTTATTTGCTATTCCAGCTCCTAAATAGCAAGCGAATAGCAGTATCTGAAATCATGGAGCCCGTTCCAAAGTGAAGTCGGCAGCGTCTGGCTCGCTCATCTTTTCTCTTGATCACTAAGCATCCCTCAGGGTGTGATTTAGACTTGGTGACAGTGAACAGCCAGGGGAGGCAGGGCTGCGTGCAGTGGCGGGAGCTGACTCAGTCTTTCGTGGGGCTCCTTGTGGCTAATGATGTGGTTGAGTCTTGGGAGATGTGGGGCTGGGACTAAGTTCATAGCCAAAGTGGCTTTCTGAAAACTCAGTATAAACTTTTCTACAGTAAGAATATAGTCTTAGCGGAACTCAGACAACCCTGTTTTCCTTTCTAAACCCACATGCCACAGGTTGAATGCCTTAGCAAGAGGAATTTGGACAAAGCTAATGTTTGACTTAGGTGCTCAGTAGTTAAGTTCTCACAGCCCAGCAGGAAACCAGAGGATCTGGAACCCCCCTCCCCCCAGTACCAGAGATGCCACCATGTACTGTGCCTTCTGTCCCAGCTCAGTGGCCTCAGGTTCTCCTTTCTCCTGGTTTTCTCAAGATTCTAAATGGGGCAGGTGCTTTGAGCCTGCCTGGAAACTGGGAGGATTTGGTTGCAACTCCTTGGGGCAACACCTCTGTTTACCTACTGAAATAGACACATGCTTTGTTTAGATTATTTTCCCCAGCTCCTGCTCTTTTCACTTAGATTTGTTCTTTCTCCTCAGAGATACACACAGACTCATTCAATGGTTCACCTGGGGATCCAGAGCGGTCTTAATTTTTTTCTCAAATGAAATGTGTTCTGAGATCAACATCAGATTCACCTAGGTAGGTTAAAATGGCTTCAGTAATGATAATAAGTTCATTGTTAAGAACTTACCGTCAGTACTCACTACAGATAGACACAAAAGCTAAGTGAGCTACCTATGAATTATCTCCTTTAATGTTCCCCACAATTAATAAGCTGGGATCATTGCTCATGAGGACATGGAATCTCGTAGCTGCCTCCCAGTGCCCAGAGCCGTACAGCTCTTGAAAGTGGGGCTGGGATTGAACCATCAGTCCTGTTAACCTTTCGTACGAGAACAACGAGGTCAGTGGCGTGCCAAAATATGTTTACTTGGGAATAACAGAGAATTGAAATTTGGGGAGCATAAGATCAGGCTAGAAATCCTAAACATGTCCTGAGGAAGGACAAGGTCAGGGAGGTTCTTAGAGAGGGAAGGGAAGGCTGAGGTAATGGGAGATGTAATAGTCAGATGAAGGAGTCACAAGGTAAAAATGGCCAAGGGGAGGGACCACAGGTCAAAGGGTCAGGTTCAGGGGTTACAAGGAAAAAGTAGGTACAGCTTCTTTGTATCAGTCCTCTCAAACAGGATATTCTCATTCTTGCTGGCTTCTTGGGATGTTGGTGATTTATCCTAATACAATGGTCAGATCCAATTTAAAGAGGACAATAAAGGGGCCCCTGACATTATTTTAATATGGTTCTGGTGATGTCACTTTTCACAGTCCCTCCCCCCAATTCTCTATTCCCTGAAGTACTAGTAACCCTTTGTAAAGTGCAAATGCAGTGGTAATGTTGCTACCCTCACTCTCAGCCACTCCAGATGAATTATGGTAAGAAGGAAGGTGGGGTTTATAGGCAATCGTGTCTTCAACATATAGGGCTTTGGTTTTATTTATTTTTGTGTTTGGGAGTTTATTTTTAATCTACTTTTCAAAAAACATTCCCAAACTCCAATGAGGGATACTATTACTTGATAGCTATATGGTGTTTAGTATTTGTTAAATAGTAAAATACGTAAATACAAAAAGCCAAAATGGTGTGAGTCACCAATGCTTTTCATGAATCTTTATTTTATGGATCAACTACAGAATTATATACCCTTTGTAAATGATAACTTATCCACATGAGAATATAACTTACTCTACTGATAGTTGCTGGGGTGAATATGTGTTTTCCCCTTTTCACATTTCTGCCCACTGTTGAAAATTATTTAAAAAATGAGCCAGAGCTTAGTCTTCAAGTGAAAGCAGAGCTTTATTTGAGGTTTTTAGGAAATTTGTAGTCTCCTAAGGACTCGGCCTAACTCTGTAAGTGCTCCAATGTAGGAGAAAAATACAGAACTCTATAGGCAGGGCTGCCCTTCTGCAGATAAAATAATAAAATTTTCTTTTTTTTTTTTTTTTTAAAGATTTATTTTTTATTTATACATACAAGTTGGGGTACAAGCCAGAGCTGTGGGGCGGCGAGAGGGTTCACCAGAGGCAGAGTGGGGAGCAGAACAGGCAGATCAGAAATACACTGCTGAGGGGAGCAGCGGGCGAGGCAGGAGAGGTCTGCCGCACCATGTGGGATTCTCCCCGG
>PVIJ01021143.1:0-19181 GCA_004024925.1 Scalopus aquaticus | reverse complement strand
AGCCCTTCGCCCCACACGCAGCCTGTGCCCCATGTGCTCACAGGGGAAACCAGCAGTTCCCGGCTGTACATGCGGGGAGCCAGCCAGAGGTGGGGCAGGTGAGGGCGTGTGGCCCCTGGCCTCCGAAGCTAGAGCAGAAGCCCTTGCATAGAAGGCGGTGAGCTCATGCCCAGGGCGCCCACTCGCGCCAGCGCAGCAGGGAAGCACCAGAGGCTGTGCTGGGTCTAGGCAGGTACCTTTCCTGCCTCCCCTAGGTGGGCACAAAACCCGGGTTGGCCTTGCACCCCAGGCTGTGCTCGCTGGGGTTCCCTGCAGACGCTGGTTCCACAAGCTGCAGCCCGCCCGGAGGTCAGGCTCGCCATCCCTTATTCATGACTGCCTGAGGCAGATTTGATCTGCAGCTTTTAGAGACCGAAGCCACGTGCTCTCAGTTATTTAGAACAATCTTCACCGAGCAGCCTTTTCTCCTTTCGCAAAGCATCATGGGGAATGTATGAAAGGGAAACTGGAACTTAGTACTTGTAATATATTTTACAGACTCCTTGTTTCACTAGAAACAGTCTGGCTTTAATAGTTAGTGATCACGGGTGAATTGGTGGTGGGGAACCCACGGGGAATAGACAATAATGTAAAAGATGTAAATAAAATACATACATATATATATATATATATAAATAGTTAGTAATCTGTATAACAGCATCTCACTTTGAGACTATCAGGCCATTAGTGGTTACAAGAAGGGGAGAGCGGGGTGGATAAGTAGGGTAGAGGGGACAATGCTGGGATGAAGGATAGTCTGGAATTTATCTGTGGTGGCCTTAATGTAGCATATGCCTTGATTTTCAAGGATGCTCATCCAAACCCTATACAATGCTATAAGGCAATGTTACTTCAATAAAGACATACAGTATTCAAATCATTCTTAGATTTGTATTAAGTCTTACTCAGGCACCTTCCTGAAGAGTGGAAGTAACAGAAACCCTCAAACAAGGGCAGATGTTGCACTGACAGATACAGATAATTTATGTGGGTGATTTTAATTGCCCTTCAGCGGAAGAAATTCAGAACTTCTCCATCTGTCCCCATCAACCCCCTGGGGCACTCTGCCCACACAGCCAGCCATGCCAGCCCTGGATGTGGGCACCAAATAGGCCTCTGTCTCTTGCCATTTCATTCTCTCTGGGCTTGAGTTTAGAACTGATGGCAGTCTCTAAAGCCATTTAGATTTAGGAAACAAAGTTCTCTATGTCTTTACGTGGTCAAACCCATCTCACCAAGGGGAGCTGCACTGGTTCTTGGGTAAGGGTCACTGAAAAACAACGAGGAGGAAAACTTCCATCTACCCTCAAGGTTCTTTGCTAAGACACCCCCTGCATAAAGGACAGAGGAAAAGCAAAAAAAGAAATTGAATTTTGTAGCTACCAGGGCCACAAAGATAGGTGACCCAAAGAAACAACCCAGGCAGGCTGCTTTTATACTTTTTTGACAAGGAAATAATTTTATACTTTTTTGACAAGGAAATAATAGATTCATGAAGAATTGACAAGACAAAGAAACTGGGTTTGTAGGAATAAATGAGTGGAAAACAAAAAGCAGCAAGGTTTGCTTACAGAGTCTTCTGAGCCCTCCATTCTTCTATGAGGATGTCTCTTTGCCTCCTGGAACAGGGAATATTCCTTCCAAAGGAGAGCTTTAGTCCTGCTTTCAGGACAGAGGAGGGCTAGTGTTCGTCTTGTACTAGCAGTTTCTTAGGTGACAAACTCAAAATAATCAATATGCCACATTTGAAGCCATCAGAATTAAATGTGAGCAGGGTGTACTGGCGAGGGTTCTCTAGAGAAATGGAACCAACAGGATATATAGAGAAATATACAACTGGAGGTTTAGTATAAGAACTGGCTCTTGCAGGGATGGAAGAAGGCCCGCCACCTGCCATCTGAGAGCTGGAGACCCACTAAAGCTGGTGCTGGAATTCCATCTGAGTCTAAAGGCCTGAGAATTGGGGGCTGAGCGTGTGAGCCTTGACCTGGCGGAGGCCCAAGAGCCGGGAACACCCACATACAAGGGCAGGAGGAGATGGATGACCCAGTTTAAGCAGAGCGTGAACTCACCCTTCCTTCATCTTCTGGTTCTATCTGGTCCTTCAGAGGATTGGACGAGGCCCTCACACTGGAGAGGGCCATCAGCTTCATTCAGTCTACCAAGCCAAATGCTAATTTCTTCTGGAAGCATCCTCCCGGACACGCCCAGCTTTATGCGCTACAGTTCTCTGGGCATCCCTCAGCCCAGCAGGCTGACACATGGAATGAGCCATTGACCAGGGTGTGCTCCCAGGGCTCAGGTAAGTCAGGCACAGCCAACTCCTGAGCTGATCAACCCGCTGAAAAAGAGGGAAATGGGGTGGGATGGGGAGAGGGAAAGCGGAGAGGAAGGGTAGAATGGGGGAGAGAAAGGAGAAGCAGAAAAAACAGAATCGCTCTGACTAGTGGCCAGTGACCTCTTGGCCTCGGGAAGTCCAAGCCCAGCGCTGTGGACCCAGCACAGCCTCTCCCAGGCCAGAGCTGGCCTGCACCAGGAGGACAAGGACAGGAAGGGGACTGTCGGGTATGCCTTTCCCTTTTCAATCACTTCCACACAGAGCTTTTGAAACACGTGAGTGACTCCAGTTCTGCCAACCCACTGCTGGCCCAGAGCTCACCGGGACAGGCTGTGTGCCCAAAACTCTGTGCCCCTAAGACATAACGTGAGCTCCTCCCTGAGCTGAAAAGAGCTGAGCAGTGAACGCTCCTGCTTCCTCTCTTGGAGGTTCGGCTGGGGTGGGTCATGGGCTATCAACCCAGCACGTCCTTCAGAAGATGAATTTGTTGCAGAAGGGCCGCTTTCAAAATGGAAACCTGGACTTCAGCAGGTAACGGTAAGCACAGCTGATAGATGTTGGGGTTTTACACCATCATTTAGCAAGATGTCGCCTCTATCAGATGAGGCAGGATCAAGTGCCAGCTAATTTTTCAAAACTTCTAGAAGGAAGATGGCATGAAAAAGTAAGGAGGGGCAAGAGGGCTATTTCATAATTTATCAGATTGCAAGGTTCTATGTGTGTTTTCTAGGGTGTGTGGGGTTAAGGTTGCTCCTTTCCAGCTTCAAAATTCTTACTTCATGCCTGGAAGTTTACCTACATGTCCGACTACCACCTTTCCAAATGCGGAGCCTTTTGCCGGCAGAGAAGATAGAATCACGGTCATTCGATCAGTAAGTAGGATCCAACCAGGTCTCACCCAGCCTGTGGCGGCCTCCCACTGCATTTTAATGGATGCTGCATTTGTTATCATCGACTACTTGTCTTTTAAGTTGACATTTATTATCATCTCTGTGGCATTCCAGACTTACAACAGCTTCCTTTTCTCTCTGAGTTAACACTCTGCCTTTTTTCCCAGATCATCCTTCATCTCCTTCAAATTTGTTCTAAAAGCCAAGAACCTGCTACCTAAATTATTTCCAAATACAATCACGGGTTGGTGAGTATTTAAGCTCCAATCCCTCAACAGTCTCAGTCTGAGTGAGGCTTGCAGCCCTTGGGAGAGGGGGTGGCTGCTGGTTTCCTTGAAGGGGGAGGGGGCATGTGCTTGGTGTTTATTGGGGCTTTGCAAACTCCAGGGGCCTGGGTCTCCTCATCTGTGTAAAGCTTGCTGGTTTCCTGAAGAACAAGTTCATTCTTGTCTCAGCAGCTGTGCATCCTTAGGTCTCAAACGGAGAGGCAGGTTAGTGGACCCCCAGCGGAGGGGCAGCGGTACAGATGATTGTACAGATGAATGATGGGTTAGTGTGGGCGATTCCAGCTTCAGAAAACTCAAATGACCCTGGGAACTGAAATGCTGCTTCTGCAGGCCCTCCCGCGGGTGAGCTGGTGGCGTCCTTTTGTCGCCTACGAGTCTTCTGAGACCCCTGAGAGCTGAGGTTGACAGTCCTCCAGCGAGAACTTTTCCTTTAGTTGCTGCACCCCCTCCCACGAGGGCACAAGAAGCCCCTCTAATGCTTCACAGCGGAGGGGCAAACACCTGCAGCCTAATTCAGCCAATGAAATCTCGACTGGCCCTGGGGCGGGCGCCTGCCTGGTTGGCCGAGTGACTACCGGCCACTGGCTTCTGTTCCCCTCCCAGAATCTCCGTTCGTTCGTGCTACTTCCATAGCGAGAGGCTTCACCGAGGCGATTTGACTGAACATTTCGAACAGGGTTAGATTTTGCAGGATTATCAGCATGGCTCCTGCGCAAACACGGCCCTGACAAGGGGGAGAGGGTCAGAAGTTTACGTGCGTGAGGAAAGAAGGTGGAGTCAGAGGGTCCAGGCAGATATGATGGTGCTTCGCAACTGGTTTAGACGAGCCCGCAAGAGCAGGCAGCCTCTAGAAGCCTGGAAAAGCCAGAAATGTTCTCCTCTGAGGCCCCCAGCAAGCCACCCGCCCTGCTGAGACCTTGGCCTTACTTAGCCCAGTGAGAGCCACATCAGGCTCAGAAGGAGAGGAAAATTAATTCAGGTATTTTAAGCCTGTAAATGTGTGGCAATTTTTTACAGCAGCCCTGGAAACCTAATCCAGCATGTCTTTGTTTTACAAGCCTGTCTTCACCTTCTAGGGCATTCTGCACCCCCAATCCTGCCCAGCAGGTTCCCACAGGGCCCCCCACGGTCACAAGACAATCAGAAACACACCCACGTTTTCAAATGCTCAGGGGAGCAGCAAAGGTGTCTCTCCTGCCCCAACCCCTCAAGCTTCCATCAGCTCTGCCATGACCTCTAGGTGCAGTTCAGCAGATTAAAAAGCCCCTAAAATATTCCAGAGAGCATTGGGGCTCAGCAGTGAGAGAAGCCTTGACATGTGGACTTCAGAAAGACTGTCATTCATTTGATTCCCTTATACTCACATGTCTCTATGTCACTGCTGTGTGTGTGTCTCCAACCAACCGCAAGGAAATAAGTTGGTGGGGGCGGGGGGCTTGCAACCTCGGCTCTGGGGGCGGCTAGAGGAGTAGCTTTATGCTCTTAGTGGAGAAAGAGGCTGGGTCCCTAGGTGAGACGCAGTTAGCTCCCCTGTAAGCCAGGTTGCCTGGCGGCCCAGAATCCAGGAGCCACTGGGAGTTCATCCTGAGCATGGAGAAGCCAGATAACCTGGGTTCACACCGCAGTGTGTGCTGGTGGAAATGCGCCTGGTCAGTTTTCACTTAGGTTTTCCTCCCCAATCTGTACACCAGGGGGCCAGTGTGGCTGTAGGGGACTGCTGGCGACCCTGTAAGAGCTGTCCCTGGGACCCTCCTCATTTGATGACATTTCAGATCAGGCCGCCCAGTGGAGGGGTTCAGGCTGCTGAGCTCTAGTTCCCCAGAAAAGAGCTTTGCCCATCATCGAGTTATTTCCCATCAGCCTGAGATGGGCCCGTTTCTCCCTCTGAGAGGCGCTTTGTAGAAATTGGGGGCTGCTTCTGAAGGCCCATGAAAGGAACAGGAATTCAAAGACATTTTTTTCTGTCTTCAGCTAACTCTCGCTGCATGTTTCTCTGAATTATTCATCATTGAAATCATGCTATCAGCAAAACGAAGCCATCTCTGTGAAGGAAAGTTTACCCCCAGAAGTGTTAGAAAGTAGAACAAGGATTAGGATCCCCCCCGCCCTGCTCTTACCCTAATTATTTTTTCTGTACAATCCAAACATCACTGTGGTTAATGCTACAGAAAAGCAAAATCGGATTATTCATAATCACTGATATATACTTTAATGCCCAAGGGTCAAATTTGTTATTAAATGTTAAATACTTTTTCTCAGCTTCAAGAGATTTTCAGCCATGTTATATTGTTAATCTGCTTCAAGGAGAATGCCATCACCCACGACATGCGAACGGAATTTTTTAAATGTCAGACAAGTCCTATTCCTGTATTTCCAGGGTCACTTCCTGGTCATCACTGGAATTCCAGAGTTGCTCCTCCTGGGTATCTCTGCCTCTCTCCATCACGGCTTTTTGAGTCAGGACTGTATTATGCACTCATGCACACATATGCACGTGCGCACACACATGCACGCACACACACATGCACATGCATGCATATATGCCAATGATACTGAACCCAATTCTAATGTGCCCGAGTTCTTTCACACAACCAAGCAATTCTCCGACACTGGTTGTCATCCTACAATTCAACTCAATTCTGACACGGTCTACCCAGAGACAGCATCAGGTTCCACAGGTTAAGGGCTCCGTCGCACAGACGGCCCGCCCTTCTGATGGCCGGCTGGGTTCCCACCAGCGCGTCCTTGGTTTGATTGATTTGCTCAGGGAACCCCTTTATTCACTTGATTACTGGTTTACTACAAAGACTGTTAAAGGATATGAATCAACAGCCAGATGAAGGGCCACCTAGGACGAGGTCCCAAACCAAGTAGCTTCTGTTCCTATGGAGCTGGGACTCAGACTATTGGCACATGGAAGTGTTCTGGTTCATCAACCCAGAGCTCTCTGAACCTCTTCCTTCTGAATTTTTATAGAAGCGCCATTCCATAAGTTCAATTGAACCAATCAGCCACCAATGGTGACTGATTTGACCTCCAGCCTCTTGCTCTTTCCTGAAGGGCATGGGGTGGGACTGAAAATCCCACCTTGCATTCTTGGTTTGTTCCCTGGCAACCACCCCCCTCCCTTTAAGGGTCTTTTAAAAATCACTTTATTAACATAATGGCCTAGGGCTTCAGTCTCAGCTCTATCACTATCACCACTATGGCTTGAGTTGGATCCCCTGCCAAGGATCTGACCATCATGGCACAGCAGAGTTGGATCCTCTGCCAAGGATCTGACCATCATGGCACAGCAGACCTCTCCTGTCTCCCCGCTGCTCCCCTCAGCAGTGTATTTCAGTCGATCTGGTGTCACCAGACACCACTCTGTCTCTGGTGAATCTTCTCACTCCCCACACCTCTGGCCTACACCCCAGTTCTTGTATGCAAAAATAAATAAATCTTTAAAAACATAAAGTCAGTTGTGGTTGTAATGAATAAGGTATCTATTTCACCCTTACAGTTTTGAAGTCATTTCAGGAACTGATTCAAAAAAGAAAATATTATAATAAAAGATGCTCCCATTCCTTTTACTACTCAGGAAATTCCAGGGGTTGGGAAGCTGTGGGATAGGAATTATGTGGACAAAGACCAAAACTATGTGTTTCTTACAAATGACAATATCACACACACTGCTAAATTTCTTTGGTCTTCACTTTTCTGCCTTCAGCTTAGATTAGAATTATAAGGATTCGAAAAATATACAGAGGAGAAAATCTACCCTACTCCAAACTGCCCCGCATCCCAAGGTCCTAGTCTTACACAAAGACAGTCTTTGCTAAAATGCATGAGTGAGACTGAGGCTTAGAAAATACCACCAGATTATACAAGTTGACAGCTCACTGGCTGTGTTACCACAGGCAAACTGCTTAAGAACTTTATCTCAGCTTCTTATCTCCAAAATATGGAAAATAACCGTACCCACCTCATGGTTTGTTACAGGAATTGAGCACATCAACACACTTTTAACAGGGGGAGGGATGTAACCAAGGAATACACACTTAGATGTGTGGAGTCGGCCTCTTCAAAAGGGTCAGTTAGGCTTCTTGCCACCTTAATATGGAACCAGAGTTTAAGTGAGAGTCCTAAGCTTCAGCCCTTTTCCTAATTAGAGATACAATCACTGTCCCCCTTTATGACCTAGAAGAATATACTCTGGGGGGCTATCATCCAGACATAAATTTATCAGTGAATGTGTCCTCTGTCTGAGAAGCTCACCTTGACTCTCAGAGTTGATGTGGGGTCGCCCCCTTCTTGTCTGTCATGTGAAGTCTTCCCCTACCCCTCCTTGATGCCCCAGGCCCCTAAATGCAGGGCAAATATCCCTGGTCAGCTCCATTATTCAGTCACAACCACGTAAATTAAATTCTCTGTATGTATTTAATTGATTGTTTTTCCTTTGCTAACCCTTCTGATGCTGTGTTGATTGCCTGGTACTGCTTTGATTACTTGCCCAGCCCAAGAACCCACAGGAGTGTGGATTTTTCCTCTGTGCCTGGACAGATTAAAAAAAAAAAATAGTTGCAACAATAGCAGTCTTCAAAGATCAATCAGCCACTCCACAAGGATTGATTTATCACCTAGGAAGAGGCAGGCGCTGGGCTTGTTGCTATGGATGTGACCAGAAGGGGTCAAGTTGGGTTCTCCCTCCAGCAAGCGCCCTACAGCTGAGATGGCTCACCCATCACCATCACGGTTGGAGGAGCAGGTCCTCATGGGTGCTACTGGCTCAGTAACCTACACAAGAGAAACAAAATTCTGCTGACTGGCCTTAAAAACACTCCAGTTGGAGGCACGACAGAATAACTTCTAAACAACTTGAAAAGGTCTACCAGCCAGTCATTTTTTTTTAAATTTATCTTCTCTACAGCATTTTTCTTTGCTTCCAAGTTCAAATTTTTGTCTCTGTGTCCTGAAGTAAAATATTGTTAAGTGACATATTACTATCATTCCTACAGATCCAGCACAAATGTTTCCCTACCCCAGACACCATCTGGAGCACTGTACTTCCTAAAATGTAAAAAGTCAGCTTTTGTGAGGCCCCTGGGGGTCAGGTTTCAAGTAACGGGCCTTTCCCATGGTAGCTATGTTAAATGCTGCTGAATGTCTTTGTTAAATGCAAAACCTAGTCTCATAGGATGTTTCTTTTGGAACGAGGCAGGGATAGCACAGCAGAGGAATCACAATCAATCCTGATCACTGGAGGAGAGACTTCACAAATGGGGGACAGGGGGGCTGATAAAGTCTTGGGCCATCCCTTTGCTTTCCCTTGGCACCTTACTTCCTGCAGAATGTACAAGCTTTGGTTTCTATCGAACAAAACTATAAGCTTAGCAGTAGAGGTTTCACCTATACAGGTCAACTCACAGTTTTCCAGATGTCCCGGACTAGATGGTTATGATACCAGGCAAATGAGGCTTCAAAATTGCCTAAAGTGCCCTAGTTGCTTACCCTTCACTATATTGGTTCTGCACCCATGCGCACATTTGCAAGACTACTCAGGCTTAGGGAACAATAACAATGGGATTTATTTAACAAACAGGGAACAGCAAAGAATTACTGAAGTCGACATATGGCCGTTTACCTTACTTAAAACAATGTCCAGTCCCTTAAGTCCCAGAAAAGTAACAAAGGTGGCGTCTTCCCGCCACTGCTGAGATGGAGCTCCTCTTTCAAACAATGGGCCACGTTTCCAAAATGGCGTCTTCCTTCTTCTGCAGATGTGCAACAATCAGACTGTAGGCCAGGTTCCAACTCATGAGGACAACACAGAACACAACTGGAGATGCCCCCAAAACTGCCCTGACGCCCCAGCACAGCATCAGGCCAGCAAAACTGCAAACAGCAACTACAGCGGCCAGACGGCCCAACAGACTACACTCACGCATTTTAAGAAGGCGCCCGCTCTGGGCTTTGCCTTCTTCCTTCAGCTGCAGTAAAGACAAAACCTGGAACAGTCTCCATCACTCGGCTACTTGCAAAGCCTCCAAAGTCGCTGGTCCCAAAGTCACTGAAGATTCCAAAAACGCTCAATCCAAAACTCTATATCCCAGCGGCTCAATAACTTCTGGTGTCTGATTTCCAAACTCTCAGTCTTGGCAGCTACATTTTCTGCCGCTGATTCCTCTATTCCTACATCATGACGACTGATTTCCCCTTCTCCTTCAGTCCCTTTTTATTTCTCCTCAGACTCTCCACCCCAAACTTCAAACTTAGCATTTTCCCTGGGGCTATTCATTCTCATCAGCAAACCCCTCCAGGGGGCACGACCTTCACCAGACTTTGGATTCAGCCCAGTTACAGTTAAGTCTGCCCAACTTGGGGATTTACAATTTAAAGCTCCTAAATCACATTTTTCAACTGCTTGTAAGAGAAGAAAGCTGACATTTTCTTCTCCATCTGCCTGATTTCTTGATTTCAAATTCACTCAGAATTTAAATGGTTAAATTTTTACCCAGAAAGCATTTCTAGAATTTACCCTGAGAAGCCATCCCTACAAGAAATAGCATATGCACAAATTACTCATCTCTGTGTTGTTTGAAAGGGGAAAATATTGGATACAGCCAAAATGCCTGTCCCCAGAAGACTGGTCGTGAAAACTTACGGTACATCACATAAAGAGTAATATTAAGACAAGAATGAGGAAGATTTCCATAAAGTGACATAAAATAACTTCCAGAATGTACTATTAAATGAAAAAAGCAAGGTTCAAAAGAATTATTTAGTGTGATACTTCTTTGCCATGATTCAAGAAGAGTACACGCATACACTCACACACACTTACTTCATTTTTTTCATAAGCAAACAAAGACTTTCCAGAATCTAATAAAAAGTCATCTATGGCAAGAATAGGAATAGAGGTGGAGAGAATAAAGATGGCAAGGAGACTTCTATAACTTTTGTGTTGTCTTGACTTCTGAGCTGTGCTGCTATATTTCACTATCAAAACTAATAACTCATTAAACAAATTCTTAAAGTGAATAGAAATAAATTGGGATAACTGCATACCAAATTGATAACAACGCCACATAGAAAAAATAATCAAGTCAAGTAATTTTTAGCATATTTCTTTGACTGCATACACTTGAAAAAGGAATAATCTAAGAACAAAAAAAAAATTGCCCCAAAAGACTTGAACTTTATTAAGTAGACTGGTAACTGATAGTGATATTGGTGTCATAATCCTGAAACTACTTTGTATGCATTTTAGGAAAAAACTAATTAGTAAGCATATTGATTTGGGGGAGCCAGTCATCAAAAAGAAGATAGCTAGATACAAATATGGAATGAAAGTGAGGAAGAACTACATGGTATTCCTTTTGAATTGGAGGCATTAATATAAACTCATGAGCTAAATTACACACTTTCCCTAGTTGTCCACAGAAGGAATCTAGGACAAAAGACAATGCAGTAGCAATAAGCAGTTCCTGTTTAAATGTTCTTATTGCCATTCCCAATTAGCATCACACCTGATAACTGCAGTTATTTGATTTGTCTTATCTCCCCACTCTTGTGGGGCACACAACATGTCTTCTCTTTTGTATCCTCCATGGCCTCTAAAATCATGTCTTAAAACTTACAAACACTCATATCGTACTGAATAAACAGTCAACTAGCAGAATTTGTATATTTCCAGAAGTTATTTAACCATACTAATTATGTCATCTACCAAGTTACCCTTAACCGATTAAGGCATCATAACCACTTCTCTTTCACAAGGACATGAGATCAAGGCCTAATTCACCCATTCAAAAATATTCACCCAACATTATTTAAGTGCCACAGCAGGATCCTGGGGAAATAAGGGCAAACAAAACACAATTTCCATTCTCAAGGGGTTCATAGAGTAGGAAAGGCAAATAGACATGATGGGTCAGTATAATTCAAAGTGATAAATCCCACAATAAGAATAGGTGCTAAGAGGCACACAGCCTGCACCTGAAAGGGATTTAGTTTCAGGAATTATACTTACAGTCATCATCACCCATTGAGAACAAAGAGAACCCTAAAACCAACCCTGTCTTATCAAGGCTGTCCTCAAGAACCTAAGACTATGGTTATACGACCTCCTGCAACAGTGCCAGGTCTAGGTAGAGCTACTTCTTCAAAAGCAAGGCAACCTAAAGTTTTACTTATCTCCCCATATATCTTCTCAGTCTTGATTTGCAGGGTAGTTTGTCAAGGGTCTTCAGGGCAGATGTGGAAGTGTATCCATTCCCCTCGAAGATGTTGTATGCTGTGTATAATAACAGCTGCAAGGAAAGGGCACCCATAGCACAAAATAGTCACTGCTGATCATCTTCTCTCTGCTATCAAAGTAATTGCACAGTACACAGGCCCGTATTAATAACTGGGCACCATCATGGAAAACATGTAGTTGGAAAACACCTGCATTGGCAAAGCAAAGCTGAGCTGCCCCAGTTATTTGCTCCATCTCTAATTCTGGATGGGATATTAAGAATAAATGAAAAGAATACTTTGGCAAGAAATACAGATAATTCTCCTTAGGGAATAAAGTTGCCCACCGTGCACTAGTATCATCTAATTATACTTTTGTATCCCCCTCCCACATAAAAAATTCCAGGGATGAAAATGTGTCATCTAGAGCCTTTCACTCACTGACAATTTCTCTCTCATATCTGATTTGAAATTTTTTAAATTCCAATCTAGAGTCCTTTGAAGGATAATGATGTTAATGAGACCCTGCCAAGCCCAGGATGGGATGTGTTGTGCTGTGCCTGGAACAGATGGCTCAAACAGAAGCCACCAATTCAACATGACAGCCCAAGATTAAGCTGCTCCCTTTAAGTCTGCAGCAGTTCTGTGGCCTAATCCTTAATAATTCCTCCAAAAACTCAAAGGAAATTGGATCTACATAAGAATCAACAAGGTGCTTTTCATAGAAGATATGCACTTGAAGATTTGAACTAGAAGGAAACACAGGATCATCTGTTCTACTCATTCCCAAACCTAATAACACAAAAAGACCATGCTAGAACTTGGTGTACAGAAATATCTCTATACACTCAAACATACTGAATTGCAATATATTAAGACAGCCAGTTACCCAGGACAGATCATACAGATATTTTGTCATTTTACCAAAGTTTCAGAATTTTTATAAGAAAAATCACTACTAGTATATTTCATGTGTTCCTTGTATTCCCCCCCCGTCTAATTTCCCTTAGTCATATTTTCTGTTTCTCTCCAAAGACTATTCTCTCAAAGATATGTTCCCTTTCCATAATTATTTTTCATTTTGCGTATACATGTAAATCCAAAACACTATCTTGTATCATTTCATGTTTTAAATGTACATAAATTAAATGGTACTACACATAAGCTGTAACTGGGATTTTTCACTCAATATTTTATTCTAGATTTATCCATTTTTGCTTAAAATTTAGTAAATTTTCAGTATGCCTGTGAATAGAGAATTTTATTTACATTTGTTGTGAATACTAATATAATTTATTTCTGCAACGCTATTTTGTGCTTTTATTTATCATGATTTTTCTTTGCTAATTTTTTTTTGTCTTATATTGTTTTTCATTTTCTTTATGTCTTCTTTTTTCCTTACAAAGGTCTAGAGTTCATGCTTTCTGTTTTTATTCTCCCAGTGGCTATTCTCAATTTTTCAATGAACATATTTAATCAAACAGACCTAAAGTTAATAAGTACCTGAGTTCTACTCACAATTAATACAAAGTTAGAATATTTTCATTCCAAACTCCCAAACCCCTTCTTCTATTATATATTTGTTGCCACTGTCTGTTCTTAGATTCACCTTGTTTCAAAATCCCCATAAATTGGTCTTTTTTAATGCAACTCATATTTAGGTTTGCCAACATTCTTTTTTACTTCTCTACAGAAAACAGAACCAACAGGAATATAGGGTTTCCTTCTTATTGTGCTTCAATAATTATGAGTAGAGTGTGTGAGTAGAAAACTCTCACAGGCTTTGTGTGCCTCTTGGTATCTTTATACCATCATCTATTCCTGAATAGTAGTTTGTTTGGGTATAAAATTCTAGGTTGAGTTTTATTTTCAGCATTAGGAAGTCATTGTTTTGTTCAGTTCTTGCATCTATTATTTCTGAGAGAAGCTTACTATTAGTTTATTATGATTCCTTACAGATAATCTACATTTTGTCTCTGGCAGCATCCATGATTTCTTCTTTGACATTGATGCTGTGCCAATCCACTACCTAGTTATTGGCAGGATTAAGAAAAAAATCTAATTTCCTAGGAGTAAATAATAGGGAACAATTTAGTGCATTCATGAAGCTTAGTCTCTCAGTCAACAAAAGAAAATCAAAATATGGCTAAACAATCCACAAGTTAGAAGTAATAAATCATAAGCACTTGCTACTTACTATCACTTTCCTAGGTGACATCCTTTCAAACACAATAATTTTTTTTTTACACAATAATGCTTCATCTAGGTATCCAGGTTATCTCTCTTAACTAGTTATCTAAATTTAGTTTTTAAATTTTTTCTCCATAAGCTTAATTATGGTTTTATTTTCTACAGCAAGCTTTACCTCCTTAGCTTGATATAAAAATCAGAATAAAGCCTAAGTTTACAAGAAATTAGATATATTTCATATCCAGTGAGACAAACAAAATGACCTTTTTTCATATAATACTGAAAGTTAAATAAAGCTTTCCTCAAGGAGCTACTACTTTACTGAAGTGTGAAGTGCTATGAGGGAGTTAAACGTGTAGATGTTTGTAGGTTGTTTTGAAGGATGAGTGGGAGGTGCTGGATAATACAGTGTGCCTGTCTATATCATGCTACACATAATTTTTTTCTAAATGTAATTACTGTATTCCATTTTGAAAACATTTTTATTATATTATGCTGCATAAGTTTTTAAGAGCATTTGATCTATCATATTCTGCTTCATAAGCCTCTCCAACTTCACCCTTTTCACTACCTGATTGTGACTCAGTCATTCTGAAAGACCTGCAGGTCTCTGAACCTGACACTCACTTCCATGTTTTTGAGTATTTACCCTCAGTGACTCTGAATAGAGTGTCTTTTCCCCTGAACTATCTCAGCCCATCCATTACATCACCACCACCTCCACATACATAGGGACACTGCATTATGCAGCACCTCCTGCTCACCCTTCAAAACAACCTACAAACCTCTACAAGTTTAATTCCATCATAGCACTTTTCACGCTTCGGTAAAGTATAAGCTCCTTGAGGATAAGAACCATGTTTTACTTAACTTTCAATATTATGAAAAATGAAATGCTTATTAAGTAGCTGCTACATGATTAAGATTTGCTAAGCAATGAGGATACACTGATGAGGACCCCAGCATCTTGACCACATGGCACGTATAGTATAGTAAGGGAGAAAGACAACTGAGTAAACACATAATCAATATGCAATTACACTCTGAATATCCTATAAATAAAAAGCACAGCGTGTGTAACAGTGGGCTCTAAGTCGTTCTGGAAGAGTCTAGATGACGTCCCTCAAAAAAAGTTGTTTGAGTTGAAGGAATTAAGAGAATCTAAGTGTGTTAATTGGGTTCTACAGAAAAGAAAACCAACAGGAATAAATGATTTCATAGATAGATAGATAGATAGAGCCCCAATATCTGTAGCTGACAAGTTGGTGACATAGGAGAGCCAACAATGTAAGTTCCAGTCCATGTCCAAGTCCAAAAGCAGGAGAAGAAAGATGCCTCAGCTCAAAAACAATCCAGTAGAGAGAGCAAGTTTTCTCTTACTCAGTCTTTTATTGTATCCTAACCTTCAACTGATGGATGAGGCCCACTCACATGGAGGTTTACCCCCTGTACTCAGTCTACTGGTTCAAATGCTAATCGCACACAGAAACACCCTCACAGACATGCCCAGAATCATGCTTGACCAAATATCTAGGGCCTGGCCAAGTTGACACCAAAAGTTTGCCATCATACTAGGCAAGGAGATAAGTAACAGTATCACTGGAAAAAATAATCTACTTTCTTGCCTCCAGGCAAAAAGGAGCATTAGAGGCATGATCAGAGGCCAGTGTGGTTTGCGTCCCAGAGTGAGAGGCTGGACAACTACAGATGAGGTTGAACAAGGACATAGGCAAGTCTAGCAGGAGGTTTTAGGCCTACAGCAAGTCACAGGAGCAGGGGTGACATGTTGACATGTATTCCAGGTCTTAGCGTGGTTCCTGAGAAATAATGTCTCAATAAATGTTTGCAAAGAATTAATAACCCATGAACAAACACAAAATCGACCTTGAGTTCAAAGCCATACAGGACTGAATTATTATCTCAGTTTGAGAAAAATCAATTCTCAAACACAAATAATATAGACACATACTCATATACCCATTCAGCAAATATTTGTAAAGCCACTACTTAGACAAGTTATCATAAGGTATGGCAGAAAGCTATCAGAATCTCATCAACTGTGACGCAGACATTTTTCTGAAATCCAGTAACGCTTTTCATTTTATTTCACTCTTTTTGCCTGTTAAATTCAAGTAAGCTGAAATTTAAGTTTTGTCAAGAAAATGGTATTTTATACTACAGTACCATTTTTCCCAAGACAATTTTGCCATTCATTACTCTGTTTGTACACAGAGTCCATCCACTATTAATAAAAGTTACTTCTGGATGGTAAAATTTTTTAATGATTTGTTACCTTTCATCTTTGTATTGTTCTATATTGTCTGATTTTTTAAAATATGAATTCATACAACTTTTAAAAACAAGCTCATATTTTTAAACACTGAAGAAAAGATAATGGTTTGATCGTATCTAATTTAGTCACATAAATCTATGTCACTCCCAGAACATACATTTAGGCAAAATTTTCAATCCAGACAGGCTAACCGATGAGGGGAAAGCCCTAGAGTCCAACAAAGCAGTTAAGCTAGTCCTTCACAGAAATTCCACCCATCCCTTCAAAGCAGAGACCTGAAAATCACAATTGAAAGGCAGAGACCCCTGTCTGCCCTTTCTCCCCATGGCCCCCTAAACACCCAGTATGGGGGCAAGTGCCTCCCAGGAACCCACAACCTGGTGACAATGCCCTGTTCTTAGGCTCCTTCTGTACAGGGAACATGTCTTAACACCCCCAAAATGTGAACTAATAACAATTAATCATATGCCTATATTTCACGGGAACACTACTACCCAAATGCGAGGATTAATAGTTCATCCTCTCATTAATTTTCTGTCACCAATTCCCTTTTTTACCAAAAAATTTAAGGGCTCTACCTTTGTTATTTTTTTAATATTTTTTAAATTTATATCCTTTACATTATCGTGTATTCCCCATAGGTTTCCCACCACCGATTCACTGTGAACCGTCACCACAGTCCCTTGTGCTCTTTTCTTCCCTGTTTTGGTCCCTCTTCCTCCCCCTCCCCTGCAGAATGTCTCTTATTTATGGTTGCCTGATAGTTTTTGCTTTTGTTTTTGTTTTGTGTGCTCTTTTCTCCTCTTGATCTCTTAACAGAGTGGGGGAAAGGAGCACGGCACCTCATATAAAACACCTCACTCATTCTTACCACACATTCTACCAGCTGCAAATGAAATTACCCCCACCCCCAATATAGAACATTGCTACTCCACTGGCATTGTTCTTTTTTTAAAAGTTAGCTTTTCTCCAATATCAGTCATATAATAAAATTTGTTTATTTATTCAACACCTAAAGGTGGCTACAGAAATTCTGCTAAACAGCTAAACACGGAGAATTGAAAGACAAAGAGGGCATGACCCCTGCTCTCAAGAAGCTTTCAGACAGGAGCCAAATTTTCTACACTTAAAAAACATTATTAATCATTTTTTATTATGACACTGTTGACTAAAGAGTAGAAAATTCTGAAAGTTCTAGATGCTATTGCAACTATAATCTTGAAATAAATGTAGAAAATGGGTGTTTGACAAGGGGTAGGGGAAAGAGAAAGAGAGAGAACAGACATAAGAAATCTTACCAAAAGAAATACAATGAATTATGATTGACAGGAGTCCAAGAGACCCATTCTGAAATTCTCTTCTCCAGCAAGCACATTGGTCATTAGGTAGTAGGAGCAGTACCTTGTCTTAAGACAGACTTTTGGGATCACTGTCTGTGGAATGTGGAGAACACATTTGCCAAACTATGCTTGAGTATCTCTCTCTGATGTCTTTCAGGAGAATCAAGTAACCATTCTGACTTAGCCATAAAGTTGAAATAAAATTGGCCCCAGCCTGCTGGTGGTGAACACTAACTCACTGGATATTTGGTAGTTATTACTACCCACCTAAGAATGAATGTCAAGTCCTATAAAACAGACAAATGAAAAATCAGTACCTTTCAGACCAAATGCGTCTACCCAGGCCTAAGCCGCACACCTGGGCCATGAAAAGTATGGGCAAGCCTTGGCACCCCAAATTCTATCTCTTCCATGCTCAGTAGAGATTTGCAGTGATGTTGCCTGCAGAGATGCATCAACACAAGTTGTGTTTCCGTCCTCAACAAGCTTCTTCAATATGCTCTATAAAACCGAAGTGTCTTAATGCAGAAAAAAGAATGTATAGCCACTGGAGAATTATAAAGGGGAATTTAAAACTTGAACCCCACAAAGCTATCCTTTAAGACCTTCATCAAAAATTATTCCTTTATTTGAAACTTGTCTCAAGCCACTCTTTCTTAATACCGTTGGTTTTATTAAAAGAATTAGACCTTATTAAGACAGAATAATCAGCTTTTCACAAACACACCCTGAGGATTTGAGAGAATAACCATCCTAACATCCCTGCCAATGTTTATTCATAGTTTACGGTAATTTTGTAAAGTGAATATTCAACACAGTAAGAAAATATTCTTTACCATGTCAAAACTATAATCCCTGATGGTTTCACAAACAAAATGAGAATCAGTTTCTCTTGATGAAAATTTGAACATATATAATTTCTCTTTCATATGTACTAAATAATCATGATTGTTAAAGCCTTCATTTCAGCTCTTCCTTTCAATATATAACAAGTTATAATAACAAATCTTTCAGTTCAATGGTGGGGATTTTACTTAAATGGATTAGATTTTGGAAATATGGAATATTTGAACTGGGTTTTCCAAGCAGAGTTGGCATCTTCACATTGCACAACCGTGGCTGAGCATGTGCTTCTTCCCGGAAGCTTGAAAAATGAAAACTAAGGCCTGGAGCTCCCTCCAAACCAGTTATATCCGGGTCTCCAGAGGTGGGCCCAGACATCAGTAGTTCAAAAAGAATCCCAGTGAATTCCAGTGTGGTACAAGCTGCAGGGTTTGTTGACAAAAGTTCATTTTTAATAAACTCAGTTCCTTGGGTTGTCGTGCAGGTTAAGTGTCTTTCAAGATTTTGCTGAGACGTATGTCATGTAGAGTTTTGCCTATATCTTCTTCTATACATTTTATGGTTTCAGGTCTTACATCCAGGTCTTTTATCCATTTTGAGTTGACTTTTGTGCAGGGTGCGAGGTAGTAGTCTAGCTTCATTTTTTTGCATGTGGCTGTCCAGTTTTCCCAGCACCATTTATTGAATAGACTGTCCTTGTTCCACTGCATTTTCTTTGCTCCTTTGTCAAAGATTAGTTGT
>PVIJ01021142.1:0-19190 GCA_004024925.1 Scalopus aquaticus | reverse complement strand
ATATGTGAAAAATGTTGAAATATATATGAGGTATAACTAAAACTGTATGATATGTGATATTATGCTCATTAACCAGTGAAAGAAAGATATTAGCATATTCTTAAGTAACCCATACATTTTCCCTAGTATAATCTCTTTCTTTGTCTCTTCAGAGGTAACTGCTTTTCTGAATTTTATTATTCTTTTGCTTTTAATTATATTTGTTATGTATAACAAATTGTGCATACCAATGTATAATTCGTTATGGGATACATATCTTATAGATCATTCAATTATACACAATTAGAATCCTACTGCTTATTTTTCAATCACTTAAGTTTTGTATTTTTTGAAAGTGTTTAGTGTTTACATTTATTAAAAATGTTAATACTTTCTTAGTTTATTCAGCATTATTTGTGTTTGTTGTTTTTCTATGACCATTGTTGTTTTCCTTGACCATTTCTTAATTATTTTAAATTGTTCTTGTTTTCTTTTCCCTCTCTTAGTGTAATACTTATATTCTCTTTTCTAGTCTTTAATGATTACCTTAAAAATCTTATCATGCATAGAGGAATTCACTAAAGTGTGAAGTTGAATATTTAATCTCCCTCTAAATAATATAAATGTTTAGAATAACTACAATTAAGCTCCTTTCATTTTATAAGCAGTTTTCATTTATTTTAATTATATTGCAATTTAAATCCAAAATATCATTTTATTTCTATTTCATAGAAATAAAAAGAATATTGATCACTGTGCTTGCTTACCACTTCTTCTTATATCTGAAGTCACTCTCTTCTGCCTAAAGAACTATATTTAGAGTATCATTTGTTACAAGTATCACATGTTCAGTTTTTATCACTTCTATCTGTTCTATCAGTCTTAATTCCTTCTCATCATTGAAAGACATCTTGCTGAATATATGATTCTAAGTTGACAGTTATTTTGCTTTTGCACATTCCATCTATTATTATAGTAGATTCTAGTGTACACAGTTGCTATTTAAAAGTCAATTGCCAGGTTAATTGTTTTCAGTGAGAATGATCAATCTTCCCATTACATTTTATATAGTTTTCTTTGTCATTAAAGCTTTGTAGATATACTCTGATTTGTCCAGGTATTAACTTCTTTGTGTTTATTTGTTTTTAGAGATTAGGTACTTAACCTACTTTATATCGTTAGGTTTTACTACTACTGGAAAATTCTCAGTTATTATTTGCCAATATATTCTCTCTACGCATTTTTCTCCCCTTTTTGGAAATTCAGAAAAGTGAATGTTAGCTTCAGGACACTGTTTATGTCTTATTTTCTAACATGTCCTTAGTTTTTGATATTTGAATTTTGCTTACTTTGGTTTAAGTTGTGACATAAGTTTGGGCATATAGCAAAGTTGCCAAAATAGTAATAATTTCAGGTACACTTCATCCACATTCCCTAGCTGTTAATATTTTACCACATTTGCCTTATCATCTCTATCATTTCTGAAGCATTTAAGAATAACTTAAGAGGGCCTCCCTGGTGGAGCAGTGGTTAAGCGCTGCACTGTGGAGCTGTCGGCAGTGGCGATGCGAGTTCGATGCCTGGCCAGGGAGATTCCCACATGTTGCTGCAGACCTCTCCTGCCTCGCCTGCTGCTCCCCTCAGCAGTGTATTTCCAGCAATCTGCCTGTTCTGCTCCCTGCTCTGTCTCTGGTGAACCCTCTCGCCACCACACGCCTCTGGCCTGTACCCCAGCCTGTATACAAAAATAAATAAATCTTAAAAAAGAAAAAGAATAACTTAAGAAATGATACTTCTAAATGAAGAAATCATATATGTTAAGCTAAACAAAAGTATCTTCTTTATAGTCATAGTATAATTATAAAAACAGGAAATTAACATTGATATACTACTAATTAATCTAAAGACATTATGTTATTTATCCATTGCTGTGATTACTCCAAAACATAGTAACATTAAACACCAATTATATATGAAATTGCCTTCCCTAAAAGATATATTGTCAATTTAAATTAAAAACTAAAGATTCAAGTATATGTTTTCTATGAAAAGATTCACTTTAGGTATAAAAGAGATGAGTAGACTGAAAGTGTAAGATATTCTGCGCAAATGGCAACCCAAGGGGATCAGGATGACTTAAACTAATGTCTGATAAAATACACACCAAGTAAAAATTCCTAAAAGATATAAAGAAGTGCATTTAATAATTTAAAAACTTCACTTCATGAAGACAATATAATCTTATAAAGATACGTGCACTAAACATCAGAGCTCCTAAATTTATGAAGCAAACATTGACAGAATTGTAGGGGGAAATAAAGGCAACAATAATATTAGGAGAATTCAACATCAACTTTCAATAGTAAATAGAAAACTAGGCAGAATATCAATAAGAAAACAGAGGACTTGAACAACACTATTCTCCAATTGGATATAACAAAAATGTACAGAATGCTCTGCCTAACAGCATCAGCATAAACCCAAAGTTATCAGAAGAAAGGAAAAAATAAAGATTAAAACAGAAATAAACAAAATAGAGAATAGGACAGTACTAAAGAAAATCAGCAAAGCTAGGAGTTGGTTCTTTGAAAAGATGGAGATAATTGACAAACTTGAGTTAGACTTGAAAAAAAGAGAAGACCTAAAGAAAATTAGAGTGAAAAAGAGGACATTTTTATCAATTTTACAGAAACAAAAATGATTATGAGAATGTTGTGAACAACTGTATGATAACAAACAGGGTAAGAAGGAAGATAAAGACAAGTTCCTAAAAACACACAACCTATCAAGACTGAATCATTAAAAATAGAAAATTTGAGAGACTAAAAGAGATTGAATCAGTAATCAAAAATCCCCCAATAAAGAAAAGCCTAGGACTAAATCACTTCAGTGAATTCTCCTAAATGTTAAGGAACTAATAGCACTGATCCTTCTCTGAATCCATTTGCTAAAAAAGAGAAAAAGAAAGATGAAAGACGGAAGTCTCATTTTTTTCCTGATTTCAAAACTTATTAAAAAGTTATAGTAACAAAACAGTCTGGGAGAGGCATAGAGACAAACAAACCAATAGACTATAATAGAGATTCTAGAAGTAAACCCTTATATGTGTGTGTGTGTGTGTGTGTGTGTGTGTGTGTGTGTGTGTGTGTGTATGGCCAAATGGTTTTTGACAAGAATGCCAAGACCATTCACTCAGTGAGGAGAAGACAGTTATTTCAATTAATGGTCTAGAGAAACTGGATATCCATATGTAAAAGAACATAGTGCTGCTCTTATCTTACATTTTCTGCAAAAATGAATTAAAATGGATCAAAGATCTAAATATAAGAGGTAGGGCTATACAGCACTTTGGTGGAAATAGACTAAAATGTTCAAAACATTGTTTTTGTCATTGTTTTTGTGGATATAACATTAAAAGCATAGCTAACAAAGAAAAAATTGATAAATAAACTACATAGAAATTAAATTTTTTTGTGCATCAAAGGATATTTTTAACAATTAAAATCAGGGGCTAAAGGAAATATTTGTACACTCATGTTCATATCAGCACTTTTATATGTAATAGCCAAAAGCAGAATAAACACAAGTGTCCATTGATGGATTAATGAATGAACAAAATATAATACACATACAATGGAATATTATTCACTCTTATAAAAGAAGGAAATTCTGACACATGTTGCAACATGAATGCACCTTAAAGAAATTATGCTGGGGCCTCCCTGGTCATGCAAGGGGTTAAGTCTCAGTACTATGAAGCTATCAGCAGCCATAGCAGCTCAATTTCCACCCCTGGTCAGGGAGCTAACCCACATGGCATTGTAGACCTCTCCTGTCTCTCCTGCTGCTCCCCTCAGCAGTGTATATCAGTAGATCCACATGTTCTGCTCCCCATTCTGTCTCTGGTGAATCCTCTCACTGCCCCCCACCCTCACCTCTGGCCTACACTCCAGTTCTTGTATGTATAAATAAACAAATCTTTAAAAAACAAACAAACAAAAATATAATATGCTAAGTGAAATAAGCTGGATATAAAAGACAATAACTGTATGATTCCACATAGGTGAGCTACCTGAAATAACCAAATTACAGACACAGAAAGTAAAATGAGTGGGGGAAATGAGAGTTATTATTTAGTGGGCACAGATTTTCAGCTTTGCAAACTGAAAATTGTTCTGTCTATGGTGTTACTGGTAGCACAAGACTATTAATGTACTTAATGCCACTGAACTGTACACTTTGTTATAATGCTAAAGTTTGATATATGTGGTAGCTATTTTTAACTGCTATATCTATCTATCTATCTGTCTATCTGTCTATCATCTATCTATCAATGAAGTTAAGTAAATTAAGTACAAACAGACAAAGCAAAAAACAAACTGCAAACACTTATTTTCTCAGTTTCTGATTGTCTTAGGTGGACCTTTTCTTGATGAGACTATTTGTGTGGACTTTGCAGTCATGTAAAGGCTTGCCTAGTCTTCCAAGAAAACTCATTCACTTAACTATTGGAAGAAGGCTTCAGTTGCTTATTATGTGGACCTATCCAAAGAGTTTCATGTTATCTTCTTGATATAATGACTCACTTCCTCAGGGTGTGATGTAAGAAAGAGAACAAGGAGGAAGACATGATAGCTTTTAGTCTTAGAAGTGGTAGCCTTTTATTTCTATTTTGTTTGTTAGATATGAGTCACCGAGTATTGGCAATTTTTAAGAAGAGAGTCTTTAGGCTGGGAGAAACATCAAAGATTTGTGGATGTATCTTAGAACCACAACAGATATTATTCAGGTTTTTTTCATTGTCCCCATAATGTTCTTTATAACAATAGAAAGTGTAGAATCACATGTCTCTTTAATGCCTTTTAATCACAGTCATTTGCTTTCATGACACTGGCATTTCTGATGAGTGCAAGGCAGGTGTCCTTAGGTTGTCTTTCAGTTTGGATGTGTCATGTTTCTTATGATTAAATTTAGTTATACATTTTGGCAGGAATATTTCAAAGGTAATGTTCTCTTTGCTTCATAAACAAGGCCCATGATGTGTAACTTTCTCGTTACGTATATTAATTTTAATCATCTGATTAAGTAGGTGATTATTGATTTCATATAATTGCTATATTTTACTTTATGATTAATATCATGCTTTGGAATCCTGTTTTTTTTTATTATCATTCAAATACTTTGAGAGTCATCACCCTATTAGTCACTGAGCCTTAACACTCTTGCTCTAGAATAAAAATTTTAAATATCTCGCTGGTCATTTATGCATTTGATTTTGTTTTCATTTTTTATCTAACATTTTAGGGTTTTCTTTAGCATGAGATTCAGTCAGGATATCTGGCCCATCAAATGCTAAACACAAAATAAATGTTTCCAACTTCGATACCTAATTTTACAGATGATATCAAATTATTATCCTACCTCTCTCAAAATTTTGGCTATTGTAAATGGACATTGTGTTTGCTTTTTAAAATTGGATGTGTGCCCTCCAATTATTCATATTTGGGCTCCTTAAATTATCTTAAGTATCTTATGGAAAGAGTTATAGCCTATTCCAAATTTATTCCTAGTAGTTATTTACTCAGTTGGGTCATGCTGATTACAGCATTTCACATAACCAAAAAGTTCCCAGTGATTATAATGGCTAATCATAATTGAATGTTTGCTATAGTTCAATACTCTAGATGCATTTGTAAGTATTAATTCATTTAATCTTCTCAATATCCTATGAATTGGATGCCATTAATAGCCCTGTCTTATTCACTAGAGATCAAATAATGGTAAAGCTCAGAATGAAATCCAGGTAGTCTGTCTCCTGAGGTTATATGCTTAATTATTATGCATTTTGACATGAGAGGTTTGTCTTTTGAATAGCTACAAGGTATTTTTGAACCTCTATGTGAATGTAAAATCTCTAAGGCATAGGAGTCTGGAGTTAGAAGGGAATATATAAAATATTCCTTTTCTTCCCAAGCATAAGGAACTGAAGCTTGAACAAACAGCTTATTTACTACTTGATAATAAAGTTAAGGCAAAATTTAGGTCTCCTGATACCCAATCAGTCCAGTTTTCTTTCCATCATGTCATACTATAAATGTCTGGTAAAATGAAAATGAATACTGTACACTCAATTATTTCACCAGGGACAATGATAAACTCTACAATATCAGTTTCAAAGCTGAATTCTAAAATAAATATGCTGGATGTGCCATACATTAATTAAACATGAACTGTTTTGCTTGCTTTCTTGGAGCATAAAAGGACTTTGGGGAATGATTTAGATGACCTCTGCATTTTTGCACTAATAATCTGGTTAGTTCAATCTTTTTCTCTTGTCCTAAGCAAGTATATTTGACATAATTTCTCTGCTCATTTGTTCAAAAGTAATTTTTGTAAGTGCTATATGTACATATGCTCTGGAAAAAGTATTTTCTGGTTATGAAGAAAATTAGTATGCAATTAAAAGAGGAACCATTGTGTGTGTGTGTTTGTGTGGATACATGTATATCCACTTAGCAAACCCCTGAAATTATTTAAACAATCAATATTTAGTGTTAGCATGAGAAACATAAACTCAGAGTGCAATTGGCATAGCCCTTTTAATTTCCATGGGTTGGTTGTCATTATTTTTGTTAAAAATATTGTTTTATAATCCATCATTTAGAGGAATTTATTTGCGTGGTCCATGGGACAGTTAACTAATTATTAACTGTATAAATAATAGTATTTTTTAGATTTTCACCTGGCTCTCTGGATTCCCCAAACCAAAAGAAATACTTAACAAGTGCATGGACCATTTCTTAGAATAATGAGACAAGTGGGCGATATGTAGGGTGTAGTTTCAAATTTTATTAATTTAAATTTTGCATCCAAATAATTATGTGGGAAAGAAGTTCTGCTCTCATAAAAGATCCCGAGCAACTGTAGAGTCAGAATTGTAAGTTGAATGTATTATATATTGTGTTTTTCACATAACATCATCTGGACTGAACTTACAGAAAGTTTCGTTGCCTTTTCAAAGAACCTAGTTGTTTGAGAATTACACTCTGCCATCATCCTATTGTGGAATTTTGCAGATAGTATTTTGTGCTTTACATATAAATCAGGATACTGTTCACCCACTCTTGTCTTGTATTCAGCCATTTCACATTTGCATTTCTACTACTGTGAAGCCCTGGGTGTATAGTACATGTTTCTACACCTTATACTCATTTTATGTAAATACTCAGCTGTGGTTGATTGACCACAGTTATGTAAGAAGTAGCAAGAAATAAAAAGAAATAGCTTAATACAGAATTACGATGATACAGTCTGAAGTAATAATGAAAGTTAAATGGAGAATATATCAAGTTAATGGATGGCATAATCCCAAATTCCATGGAAGGTTTGGTTTATTGTGATGTTAGGGGAAGCAAGCATAGCCTTGAAGGCTAGTTATTTTTGAATTCCTGAAGGGCAAAGTAACCTTTATATAAATGCAACCTACTGAGACATTAAGATGAAATTTTATATATCTATAATTTTCTTTGTTGTGATGCTTTAACATTCTATATTCTTTATAATAAATATATGCAAGTGTAGATTCAGGAATAAAATATGTCATTTTCTGCTATAGGCAGCTAGTAGAAAATAAAGTACATTATAAAGCATTATTTATAAAGTCATAGCCAGAGACAGGAAACAATTCTAAATCATTGACACTGATTATTTCAGTCACTTACAGAAAACTCACCAGATATTAGAACTGGCAGTATACCTGTTAAAGTTCAAAAAGGTTACCATATAGGCAAATAAAAGAATAAATTGTTTTACTCAGTGGGGAATAAGCATAAGGAAACAGCTATCTAATAGTTGGAGCAGCCACACGTTATTACAGCAAGTAAGAAGTGTTAAGATGCATCCCCTAATATTTTCAGTGTGATAGATTGCAGGACAACAATGCATTCTCATAATATATCACTATATTTCATTCTACAGTAGGATGAAAAGACTGAATGTGCATGGCATTTGCATAGTCTAGGCAGCTGTAGTGGTGCAGACTATCTTGGAGACAACTGAGAACCTGTGATGTTTTTTCTTAGTTTTGAGAATTATAATGAAGAAATGCTGAATATAAGTAGTGCCTTGTTCAATTGAGTCACCATATTCTGAAATTGTCCTTTGAATTCCCAGAATTAGAAATCAGGTGTTGTCAGTACATCCAGGGATTAAGTTGTACTTAACTAAATTTACAAACACCTGATAGATATAAACCAGAAATACTAATTCATGAATGAGAATGCTTTCTGGCATAGAATGCTTATAGACCCCCCGAAGAGCAAACTACTCTTTCCTTGTTACAACCTATGTAGAAAATGAAATTTCCTATCAGAAAGATAATTCGATGGTATTCAAAAAAATGCATGAGTGATTTAAACATGATATTTCATGAGAAATTAGTTCACAGTGGACACCTAGACTCATTGAGCACTTTAAAGCTTGTATCTTCTGCTTTGAACAGTCCTGAATGCTTGAGAGGAGAGGGCTTCCTTGGATATCTTGGCTCAATCTGCATTCTATCCTACCCCTTCTGTTAGCTCAGAACATATTTGGATCAGTTAGTATGAAAATTAGTTAAGCACTTACTTTGCTGTTCTAAGATTCATTGTTTTCTTCCACTTTCTCAATTAGCTCAGTTCTCTAAATTCTTGAATTTGTTGCGTGCATATCTCACCTTGCATAGTATTCAAAAGTACAGACAAACCAGCTTCACTCAGTGATACATTTGTCATAGACTGCCTCTCCAAACATCTAAGTTTGATTTCTCCAACCTCAAAAATTATATCCAAACAATAAATATTATAAAAAGAGTTCCTGATGCTATTTATGCGGGGACATTTCTTTCTGTGGATCTTTCATTTTGAGAAAATCATATAAGCCTGTGGTCCTAGTGTTTCCCTGGGCATCCATAAAAGTATTCCTGACAAAAAGTGAAAGTGCTAATAGTTACCATTTATGAAGAACCTGCTATGAGTCATTCAATATTACTAAGGAATTCACCTACAATTTCTAATTTGATCTTGACAACTATTGAATGTGATTGATATTATTAAAACCATTGTAAAATTAATAAACTGGAGCTTAGGTAAATTAAGATAAATAGTTAAGGTTATTAAGCTCAGTAAGTTAGAAATCTGGTATTCAACTCAGGTCCATTTAGTTCTAAAGTTTGATATTTAATGAATCTGCACACCACCTCCACAGAGTTATGACAAGGCTTGGTGCATAGGTTCATTCTAAACTCACATCACCTTGAGTTTTCTTGTTTTATCTACCCCATACCATGCACTTACATGAGAACTTGATTGTGGCCTGATATTAGATATTTCACTGAAAGATTCTATCTAGGTCTTATAAAATACTCAATTTTGGGCCTTACTGGTGGCAAACAGATTAAGTCTCAGCACTCTGAAGCTATCCAGAGCCACAGCAGTACCAGTTCGATCCTGGCCAGGGAGCTAACCCACATGGTGCAGCAGACCTCTCCTGTCTTGCCTGCTGCTCCCCTAGCAGTGTATTTCAGTCAGTTTGCCTATTCTGCTTCCCACTCTGTCTCTGGTGAATCCTCTGTCTGTCTCTCTCTCTCTCTCTCTCTCTCTCTCTCTCTCTCTCTCACACACACACACACACACACACCGCTGACCTACACCCTAGCTCTTTATGCATAAATAAATAAATCTTAAAAAAAAAAACCCTGGTGCTTAGTATGTTTTCATATATACCAATCATCATGTCTTAATTATACTGGCAATCAATCTCCACACATAATTTGTCTAGAGTTCTGCTTTCTAGAAACCGTTTGTCTCTAACCAGGGACTGCATATCATATTCTTACTGACCTTGAACTATTTCATAACTGTGATGACAGTCATAGTAAAATGACTGGGCCCCTTCTCTTATCAAACTGCTTCTATTAGTAGGTCCAGATATTGTAGTACCATAAATAAAAACAATTGCACAGTTGGGTTTTATTGTGGTTTAGAGTTTGATTTTTTTTACATGCTATGGGCTTAACTAAGGTATAAAGTCACTTCACATCATTTTCTTTACTCTAATTGAAGTGATAAATTGCATTTCTATTACTGACTTATTCAAAATTCATAATGGTTGATCACCATGGATTCTCATGGATAAGAGAGCTACTGGGTTGTATCAAATTCTCATTGTGGTGACTATACTTTTTCTCCCAATTAACCAACCATATCTATAATTAATTATTAAGGTAAAGTTGATTTACAATATTGTATGGGATTTAAAGGCAGAAAATCACACCTCAGATTAAAAACTAAATTAATCCATAGGGAATAAACCTACAAGCTAGATTTAGAAGTCTACTTGATCAAGGAATACCATATTATAAGGAAATATGGGTGCATTATTTTTGGCAAGATTGATATCCAGGTTTTTTTTTTTTTAAGATTTATTTTTTATTTATACATACAAGCTGGGGTACAGGCCAGAGGCGTGGGGCGGCGAGAGGGTTCACCAGAGACGGAGCGGGTAGCAGGACAGGCAGATCAGAAATACACTGCTGAGGGGAACAGCGGGCAAGGCAGGAGAGGTCTGCCACGCCATGTGGGATTCTACCCGGCCGGGCGTCGAACTAGTGTCGCCGCTGCCAACAGCTCCACAGCGCAGCGCTTAACCGCTGCACCACCGGGGAGGCCGATATCCAGGGTTTTTAATGAAGCTAACAAATACTCACTAAATTAATTTCATATTTGTTATAAATGCATGCTACCTATATATTTGGTCTCTAAATTAAAATCTTGCATTTAAGTAAATCCATTTTCTTGAATTCTTCCATTTAAAGGTTCAGGAAGCTTTTGAAATGTCAAATATTTACTTTCAAATTCGGTGGTCTTTCATTAAATTCACCATATATATGATTAGTGTATTAGTGTATTAGTGGTCCTCAGGAAAGGGGAGTGTCCCACGTTCCCTGTTCCACCCACGGGAGGGTGGAGCTGAGCAGGAGAGATAAGAAGCTGGAGAAGAAGAGAGATAAAACAAAAAAAAAAAAAAAAAAGGAGGAAGGCAGCAGGATGGGGAGCCAGAAGAAGCACAAGGAGCAGCGAGACATGTAAAGTAGCTGCACTGGCCTGGACTGTTTGAAACAGATGTGGGTGAGAGACCCGTGGGGAGGTTAACAATGGCAATGTTGATCTTGATTTTGATTTTGTTCTTTTCCTCCCAGAATAGTCTGGCTGTTTCTGACCCTTTTCTATGGGTCCCTGCCAAAAGGTGCTTTAGACTTGTGGCAGGCTTTTGGACCTTGCTTTGGGCCAATCCCATTTGGGTGGACTTTTACCCACCCACGAGGTGATGGGTAACTTTGAGGGCTTCGTTTAGAAACCATATTCTTTGTCTTTTCTGTATTATTACACTAATTGTATTAAAGTTTCTTTTCACTAAAGGTCTTATATGTTTTGTCTTGATGTAGCGGATGGCAGAACCTATTTAGAGGGGGCAGGTTTGGGGGTTCTTGGGGTGCCCCTCTCCCTGCCTTGTAACAGTAGTAGTTGTGGCCTTCAGTAATTTTTGTTTGGGAAAGCACATCAGGACACAAAATCTGCCATGAATTTATCAATAATTCTAATGGTTTTATATTCAGCTTCTCACAGCAACTGTTTTATATACAGATGAAAGATAATAAATCATATTATATATGCTAAATATGCGTTTTCTATACCACTTTAATAAACAATTAGAACCACAGACCTCTTGTCATATCTCTTAAGTCCCATGTCTGTTTTCTTTAATCTTAGCAAATGTTTCTGTTAGTGTCCTGTGATCGCACAATTGTGATAGTAAATTTTTACTGTTGTGAGAATATAGGAGAAATTATGCATGACCTATTAAAACTCATGTATACATTATGGTTATCTAATCACTATAAATAAATCTTTCACAAAAGAGTAATTGTAATGCTTGTTTCAAAATCAATTTTATTTATTTTTTTGTTATTATTATCATAGGACAATACATCTGTCTATCCTGGAAGTGATCAAATTCAGTAGAATTGAATTTAGATGAAACACAATGGTGAGCAGAGTGCATAGTTGGAATAAAACATTGCCCAACACAATTCTAAACATTTACTTCTCCTGGGAACTTCAGGAGAATATGTTTTACAGAGATTTGTTTTTTCCTGTGGACATATCACAATTTTTCTAAAAAAAAAAAAAACACCATTTTTCTCATTTGTTACAATGAACTTTACAGCATATTGAGGACATTCGTGTTATCATGTCTGTACAATGTGTTTTCATGTTAAAATTATGTTTAAATGTGTTTAAAAGATCTATTCCAGCTAGATAAGAAATTGGAAGTATTTATTAAATCTCAAGGGCAACCTATAGAATAAAGGATTTCATGGGAACAATCAAGACCTAAACCACAAGAAATAGAGACTAGATAGATGATCATTCTGGGATTAAGAGCAGCTTTCAAGACCCCCACAGCAGAGCTGGGAAATACTGATCTTTTTTCTTTTGCTTCTCTATTAATATAGAACTGTCAAAAATCACGTTTGCTTCCTTCTTTTCCACTATTAATTGACTTTGACTCTCCGTGCATAGTTTGATTTCCCACATGACTATATAGTCCATTACCATGATATTTGACTCTGAACATTTTTGACCTCCAAATCTATTTTATAATTTCTTTTATTTTCACCTCCACTAATAAATAAAAATGTTCTAATATATTGCCTACCTAAAATGCAGGTGAAACTAGATAATATTAGTTAATACTATAATGCTAGATAAGTTAGTGTTATAGTTAATACTACAATACTAGATAATTTAGTTTTTTCTACAAAGTGCTAATCTGTTAAGCAGGTAATGAAGACCAAAATATTCACCCACATACTGGGTCACTTTTAGTTAGAGGCCCCCACTTGTACAATCAGTTACAACAGTGGGCAAATAGGGGCATGTGAAAGTATTTTGGTGACTTTCTGGGGTCCAGTTTTTATTTTTTTGTTTGTTTTTTACAAAGTGGTGTGATTGATAAATATCCTGAAATACCTCTAATTTAATGTAATTTCACTGCAGAGAAGGTGTCGGATGATCCGTCCATAGAATATCTAAAATCTCTTTGAAAAATAATCATTGGAATCGAATTGAATTAGAAACAGTATATATGGGTTTATTTCTTTGTGATTGTATTACTTTTATTCCTATAGACTAGCTTTGACTTTATAATTTAACATATCATTGTGAACCCATCCTAAATTTCATTTAGCCAAAGTGTACATTTCATAATATGAGCTCCAGATCTTGAGGGATTATTTTTCCTGTTTTAATTTTCATGTTTCCATCCCCCCATACCTTTTTCTTCCTTCAAAGTATCGTATCTAAAATGTTATTTCCCCTCTAAAACCAAAAGATTATCTGAATATGCTCTACATTATCCCACCCTTTTTCCTTTAATTTCACTGTATCCTCTAAGTTAGGTAAACTTCCCGTATGCCCATCATGATTTGACTTACATTATACATTTTTATCAAATGCCATCTTTTTCTGGGACAACTCTCTAATCTCACTATTAGATTAGAAATCTAATTCCTTTGTGCTTCTTTGCCTAGTCACCATTCTAATTTTAATCACTTCATTTTGTGTTTTATTAATTACTCTTATAAAAAGATTCTTTTAGTATATTAACAGATAATCGAACAGGCATAGAAAAGATAGAAAGTGCAGCTAGAAAGAAGCTTGCTAAAAAATCGCCAAACTTGGTAAAGGTTCCAAAGTGTCTGCCAACGCCAGTGTCTGTCTATCTGTATCCTGGCTACAGAGGAGGATCAAGAGCTCAGGACCCGGATGCAATGCATACATAATCACATCTTTGAGATGTGAGTTGGTACTCTTTGACAATTCCTTAATTGAGCACAATATATCCTAGGGTTTTGAAACAAAAAATAAAGAACTCTATATTCATTGAAGTAGCTTCTCCATTTTTAGGAAGTTGCATTGCTTTTCCATTCCATCTCTGCAATCGGGTCATAAGACTAGCCTTTACCAATCACTTTGCCCTTGCCATTGAGGGTAAGCTCCTCAGAGAATCGCCAGAGCGCTCTCGTGAAGGAGAAAAGTAAGCAGTGTTCTTAAGATGCTGCTAAAGGAATAAAGCTTGCAAGAAATAACTCTCCTCTGGGATGTGCAGTAAACAGTTCAAATAATATACTCAACCACAAGGAACGAAAGGAATCAGTATTCTCCCCTCTATCAAAACTGGATCATGCTTTCAGAACCGAAAATTTCTTATAGACAAAAGGGTAAAGAGAGAACTTAGTGGATTTATTATGACTTTTTTAAAGCACAGTCACTTTCCTTCAGTTAATTTGGCATTGATCTTTGGAGGAACAGAAATGCTTTTTTAAACTACTTTGGGAAATAATTACACATTTAAAGAAAGTTTAAAAAGTCAGTTTCCTATACCCTTTGCTAAATATCCTTTTCTAACTGTAATATAATATCAAAACCTACAAAGCTTTCTAAGCTGTCACTACTGTGTGCTATCCATGGCCGGCTGTTTTTTGTTTGTTTGTTTGTTTGTTTGTTTGTTTGTTTCCTTTTTGAGTACCAAAATTTTATGAGTAGAGGTAATTTTGGTTCTGAAGGTTAATAAAGGTGGGCTGTACACCTCAGTATTTGTAGATCTGAGTGTGATATTTTAAAATGCATTTTCAGTGCTCAAAATTATTTGATTAGCTAATGTCATTCACATATCTTTGCAAGCCTCATCTGAATAATTCACCATACTTTAGTAGTTCAGGATTAGTTTTGAGCACATTTGAAGCCTTGCCATATATGAGAATAGAACAGGAAACTTAAGGTTGACATTTTTCTAGATACTGATTGTGTTTGCTTGTATTTTCTTGGTTCAGGAACTTCAGTTGTATCATGCTTGTCATTTTTCATAAATACAACAAATAATGAGGTTTTATATATAGAATACTCTGAAGAAGAATCCAACAATGACAAACAATGAAATTCTTCTCAGGCTACTCAATTTATTGAATGTATCTGTAAAGTTAGAACTGCTAAGATGAATTAATAATAGAAATAAGATGAATCAGACAAAATAGAGGTAACCATACATTGCGTGTCTGAAATTTTGAGACTGTTGATACATTCAATATTTAACTCTTAGAGATCTAAGTTAGAAGAAAATATCTCAAAATTTCCTACCTTTACATATGTTTCATACAATTATCTGTCTGATATAATTTATCTCATGTGCTCTACTAGTTAACTTACTATGCTCACTGTAAGGTTCATTTCAAATGCAATGAACCTTCAAAATGCATTTGAAATGCATTCGAATGCAATGAAAGCTTCTGAAGAGCTTTCAGATTCATCAATCAGAAGATTTTTATATATTTTTTCTCTTTCATGACCCCTCTTTTTAACTTTTCTTATATTTTTCTTTAAATTATCACTAATCTGTTCTCCCCTATAACTGCCATTACCCAAATTGGAAGCAACCTGAGGACACAGTCTATATTTTATTTATTTTTATATTTCAACAGAGTCAATAACATTTCTTATATTTGGGCTCTAGGTTGATGAATGGTTTTGGATCTCATTTCTCAGTTTTTATTAGGTGTTTGGTTATCAGTGGAAATTGATATCCAGGGCAAATAACATACAAAAGGCCCAGTGTGAACTCTAACGTGGAGCAGCCTGCATGTGCCACCAAGAAAACTTACCTCCTTCTCTTAAAAATAGAGAAATTAGTTTTTTAGTTCAGAGAAAAGAGTGGGAAAGAAGAGGGAAGCAAAAATCTGTTTGTTCTACTCCAGTAACAAATGCAGACTTATCAAAGAATATTGTAAATTATCTCAGCACAGTCACTCATTCATTCTCTGGATAAATTTATTCTCTGAAGCCTGGAAACTATGAAGTCGCTCCCAGAGATTTTCAAGATGGCTTCAGAATTAGTTGGTTTCGGGCAGATGTGATGAACCACCTTCCTAGTCCCGTGTCAGCTTAGCTACCCCTCCCAGGCATCACGCTCCCCATGCTCCCACCTCAGATGAGCATGCACTGTTCTCTTATGATCTCATACTAGTTTAGTTTCATAACTGCTGGGATGTTCTTTTCAGAATAATATAGAGTATATGTAAAACATTGCTATAATGTCTGCACAGAAAAGGTTTGATAAATGCTATTTATTGTATAAAATAAGGTAGTGGACCTATGCTTGTATGAGTGATTATTCTATCCGGGCTCTGGAATTCTGCAAGGAGTTATCCACTGACCTGATGAGCTAGTTAAGATCTACACACATTGGCACCTTTGAAAAGAGGCATTAGCTGATCCCACACTTTCAGCTATTAGTATAAAATCACCACATTACTGCTGGCTCATCGTTGCTGAGAAAGCTAATTGCAGGAACTAATTTTATTGAGACAAACTTCATTGTGCAGAAATAAAATATTGAGCTGAGTTTATGTAGACAGAAATCAGAAGACACAGTCCCAAAGGAGTAGGTATATAGCATTAAGCCTGGATATGCTAGTCATCCCTATGTCATTAAACACAAATCACACTTTAAGTAAATACTTGTGTTTTCATCAGCTATGCTCCCCTTGCCCCTGAAAATAATAAAAATAAAAGCAACTAACCCTTGAAGGATCAGCTACACTACAAGACAGGAGATATGAGTTTGCAAAGTATAAGGTGCTGAGAAACCATCTCTGTAAATCAGCACACTATAGTGCACTGAACTGAAATACACACTGCCAATGTTTTTTTCTCTACAAGTAGCATTTTTTTTTACCATTATGTGAATTTATTGCCTGCAAACTATGCCACAGCCTCAGAAACTGAACTCCCATATTTATCCATAGAAGAACATGGCGATAATCTCAACCCTGTCTTCAAAGAAATATTATATGCAGCTTTCTACAAAGGGAAGGAAATGTATTACTTTTTCTATGCTAGTTAAGCTTGGATCTTCCTGGTCTATAAAATGTCAGTAGCTATGAATTGTACTGAAACCTGCTGCATGATTTTGAGACAATTCCTCTGTACACTGGGGATTTGGCTTTGAAGACAACATTCTTTTTCTGGTTGGGTGCCCAGCCTGTATTTTTCATAACTCCACAAATAAAAACTAGTACTACAGCCATGAAGAATGGACTTACTGAGATCGGAACAGAAAGCAGATAATAATGATTTTTAACCACACTAGCTAAAAAAACTTTTTTAAACCTATCATAGTTGTTTGAAATTTTAAAACATCTCTTTCAAAGTTCAGGATTTATTCTGTTTAAAAAAAAAAGTTTATTTATGCATACGAGAACTGAGGTGTAGGCCAGAGGTGGGTGGGGGGGGAAGTGAGAGATTCATCAGAGACAGAGAAGTGAGCAGAACAGGCAGATCGACTAAAATACACTGCTGAGGGGAGCAGCAGGCTAGGCAGGAGAGATCTGCTGCACCACGTGGGTTAGCTCACTGTTGGGAATCTAATTCATGCAGCAGTGGCTCTGTGGCTGGTGAAAGCTTGATAGTGCTGAGACATTAACTCTTGCACCACCAGGGAGGCCCAAGTTCAGGATTTCTAATGCCAAACAAAAGAAGAAATAAAATATGTGATTATTTTACCTCAAAATCAAATCATACTGATAGAATCATTCTTACTTTGGGTCAAGATGCAGAATGACCAATGGCTTTAATGAATTTTCTTTTTTCAATTACATAAGAATTTCGGACCTTCCTGGTGGTGCAACAGGTTAGTTCAGTGCTTTGGAGCTGTCTGCAGCTGCAGCAAGAGTTCGATGCCCGGCCTGGGAGAATCCCCAGGGAGAATCCCACATGGCGGGGCAGACCTCTCCTACCTCGCTCGCTGCTCCCCTCAGCAGTGTATTTCGGTCTGTCTGCCTATTTGCTCCCCACTCTCTCTGGGTTCACCCTCTCACCGCCTCACACCTCTGGCCTGCCCCCCAGCTTGTATGCAAAAATAAAATAAAATCTTAAAAATAATAATATAAGAATTTAATGTGTCTTTTAAAATTTTGAAAATGAGACATATATAAAATATATTTACGCAATTTTAAAGTATAATAAACTACCATTTCTGGCCATGTTACTCTAACTGCAACTAGACTTGCCTTCATTACCATGAACAGCCGGAAAACTGGACACAATATGAAACTTATGGCTTCAAATGTTAGGCGATATAAGAGACAATTCAGAGGAAAGTGGAAATAAACAAGATGAAACCTCTAATTACCTGGACTGCTCCCTGGAGACATTTTTCTAGATTATCAGGCGGGGAGAGGGGCCTAGTTTATCAGGCAGGGAGGGGGGCATAAAGAAAGCTTTGATCAGTTGAAAAGTTAGAAATGAAAACGTAGGGAAATATGGCAGGAAGAATGTGTAAAACAGGAAATAAGCAGAATAAGAGCTCCAAAAAACTACATATGGGTCCCTTTGAGATTTAGTAAAACTATACTATGCAAATGCATGTGAAAGCTTCCAAGGGTACAAAGATCTGTTAGAGACCTGTAAATGAATGGTCCCTGAGTTTGCACATTACGAGGAGATATTGAATATATGTCCACTCAGAGACTTAACAAACAATAAACTATAGGGACATCCTTTAGAGTCCACAGAAATGTCTTTAGTAGAAAGAGTAAATTATAATTAAAAGAAAGGCTATTCCCTGCTAGCTTTCAAAGGATAGTTAATCTTAAAACTACTTAAGCATCTGCTGAAACAAAGTTCAAAGAAATAGAATAAGCCATAATTCAAAAATATCCAACAAAAAATTATTGGAAATTTGAAAAGAAGCAGTAAAATATGACCTTAAACAGGAAAATCTATCGGTCAATAAAAATAGGTTCATGAATTATAGAGACCATAGTATTAGCACATGAGCACTTTTAAATCAACTGCTATAAATATGCTCAGGAATAAAAAAATACATGAAAATAATGAGATAAATGGAAGATATTTTAAAAAGACATAAAGAACAAACAGAATTTCTAGAGTTGAAAAATACGATATACCAAATGAAAATATATCCTGGGTGAGATTAAGGTCAGAAAAGATATTACAGGAGGAAATAGTCAGTGAACCTGAATACACAATAGTAGAAAGTAAATTGGAACAATCAGAGAAAATAAATACCAAGAAGTCAATGACAGTGGAATGTGT
>PVIJ01021141.1:0-19187 GCA_004024925.1 Scalopus aquaticus | reverse complement strand
CGAGCAACGGCACACAGCATTCAGGGAGCCCCCCCGCTACTTGGGAAGGGAGGGCAAGTACCACCACACACTGACATGCCCACGGCCACATCTACCAAGGCGGAAATGTGGCCACCGCAAGTCACCAAGCCAAGACGGACGGCACAGACAGGACAGGACACGAGAAGCACCTGAGCGTGGCTGGGATAGGGTCAGAAAGGCAGCAGTCGCTCCTCAAGACTTGCTCCCCGCCAGTAGCCGAGCCCAGCACACGTTTCTTCTTTCATCTTGTGAAGAGGGAATTCTCATCCCCATTTCACAGAGCATGAAAGTCAGGCTCAGAGGATTATAGTCGGGCCTGACACCAAGTCTGCTATACTTCCAAGCTCAGGTCCTTAAACAGCAAATCCTAAGACCCCCGCTTGGGCCAGGTAGCCTGGGTCACGCTGTAGAAACCTGGAGCAAATCACTCATTTCTCAAAGCCTTGTTTCCTCCTCTGAGGCACAGAGACAGAGAGAGAAGTCGGTGTGCTGCCCTGCAGGGCTCTGTGGGGATAAATGAGCACCGTGTGTAGACGGGAGTGCTAAGGATCTGGCACTAAGAACCTAAGAGATGGGGGTTTCTCTCGCTCTTACTGCTGAGGAGAAATCATCTTCTCAGAGGAAGGGAAGGGGAGGCCACTGGAGCAAGACAAAACACAACCAACGCCCTGCTAGGTCCAAGGCCAACGCAGGTCTCTATGCTGGCCTCCTGGAAGAAGGGACCGGGCTGTCCGAGCCTGCCCACAGAGACCTTGACTTCATCAGCCTCCAGGTTCCAAGAAGTCCTTAGGGACCCTGAGGGGAAGACGATTATCATCTACACTCTCTCCCCTGCCCTGGGAACAAGGGGGAAGAGGTGACTCCGGTCAGATGACACACACGTATGTGTATGTATGTCTGCCTGTGTGCCTGTGTCTTTGTCCCTGGGGTGGGGGGGGGGGGCTGGCAGGACTGTGACATCAGACCCAGAGCATGAGGCTCGCAGGTCCAGCAGGGTAATCTTCCCCACACAGATGGCACAGGTGCCACAGGTGCTACAGCCTAGGCCGGGACTGACCCCTGCCTGGCTTGTTTGAATGGGGCGAGGTGCAGTCCCAGTCCTTCAGCTCTGAACAGTGAGAGGCGCAGCCTGGATTTGGGGCCTGAGGCCCAGTGCTGCCAGACCACCCTGGCTAGACACACATTGAAAGAGGGTAACTCGCTCCTGGGCTCCCAGTGGGGCCTGCAGCAGCAGTCCAAGTAACCACCAGAGAGAGACACCCTATACACAGAGCACTAGAGGGACCCTTGGACAGGTGGGGAAACTGAGGCTGGGGGAATCACACAGCCAGATGTCATCAGGCCTGGCCCTTCTGGGAGCTCAGCTTCCCCTCAGTGAGCTGAAGGGTCTCATGCATACACCTGGGGTCCCCACCCAGCCCTGTCAACACAGGGATTGATACACCCAACCCTGGGAAGAAGGTGGTGTGGCTTGTGGTCTCAACCCAGGCAAACCTAGGCCAGGAATGAATCACACCATTATGGCAGGATTAGAAGAAAATGCTGCGCACATGTGCATGTGACAAGATCAGCAGCGGCGAGCAGCAGGCAGGCCAGCAGCACCAGGTCTCGGGGCCCCTGCCGTTGTCCTCTCGGCACCAGAGCCCACAGGTGACACAGACAGGGGAGCAGAGCCTCCTTCAAGCAGGGCCTCCCCAGGCCGGGCACTACATGCCTATTCTTTCCAGGTCTACTTCCAGGGCCCCCTGTTTAGAGTTGTTCCCAAATCTTCCCTCAATCAAGCACCTTCCAGAGTGAAGGCTGATTCCCCCCAGGTCTCCATGTCCCCAGGGTCTGCTCACTGCTTGGAGTGAATGGAGCAATCGATCATAGTTGACAAGATTATTAATGTGCTACTAATCTGCTATCTTCCCTGGTGACATGACATCTAGGTGGCAAATTTGGATAAGAGGCCTAGAAAGCTCCTAGGGAATAAGTATGATGGAGGAACTCCAGCTCTCAGGCAGGCCAGAGGCCAAATTGATAAGCATGCAGGATCAGGGACCCAGGCCGCCCCCCACCCTCCACACATGCCCACTCACCTCCTCAGGGCTAGCCCTTGACATGAGGCTTTCAGCCTTCTCGATTGCCTTGACTTACAGTGAGAGTCCCCTTCCCTGAGCTTATGGGGATCCCTAGTCATCTCCCAATTCTCAGCCTCAGTTGTCAATCCCACACTTGTCAGGGGGAGCCCACATGAGTGTGCACAAATGTGCATACTACAGTGGGACCCCAGTGGGGCTGCAAGCTCTTTGAGGGGGGTGTCTCAGATCCTTCCCAAACTCCCCAGCATACATGGGGAGACCAGGGAGAAGGCAGCACTGAACACGTGTGGGTGCAGGAAGTAACTGCTCTCTCTCCTCTACCAGCCAGCTGTCCCCTCATCCATCCCAGCCACACTCACTAAGTGCCCACGATGTGCCAAGCACCCCCGTCAAGGCTCTGGGGAGGCAGCAGTGGCCAAGACACACAGGGACGGCCCAGGAGCAGAGGGAGAAAGGTACTCACAGTTCCGTGGACCTGGACAGGATGGCAGACAGAGTGAGCAGGACACAGCCATAGGGGCCTGCTTCAAACTGGGGAAAGGAGAAAGGAAATGAGTACCTCCTCCCCCTCATCGCAGGACCACACCCCAGGAGCAGCCTCCCCATGTTATCCCAGTTTACCTACTCTAAAGAGCTACGCTGTGCTGAGCTGCCTTGAAGCAGAATTAGGGTCAGAAGGGGGAATGAGGTGAGCTGTGCAAGTACTAGGTAAATTCAGTCTTTTAAAAACATTTTTATATTTTCTTCATCATGGACTTTTTGGATTAATTTTAATTTTTTTTTAGTCTTGTATTACAATATTAGTTATGCTGCTACTGAGTTTTCTGGCACCTTTTGAATCTTGAACCCAAGATGAGTGCCTTACTGGTCTTTCCCTAGTCCCTAGGCAGGTTTGGAGCCCAAAGCCTGGAGCCTGGCTCTGCCACTCCTAAGTACGTGATAGCAAGAATATCTCTTAGCTTTTCTGTCCCCAGTCTTCTCACCTGTGAAACAGGGTGATGATAATAATAATAGGAGATAATAATAATAATAACTATCCTTATCAGATAATTATGAAGATTGAGATAATTTTTATAAAGCACTTAGAACAGGACTCAGCCCCTGAGTTAACAATACTGGTTTTACATTGCCCTGTGACTAGAAAGCCAAAGCCTATCCTCCCCTCCAGAACCTTCCATCCCCAGCCCCATTGAAAATCAGTATGAAGAACTTATCACACTTTGGGGGAGATACCATTTCTTGTGAGCTGTTGAAAATGTTGTCTACAATAATAACCAGCGTTCCTTACATGTGATCGATTTCTTTTTGTACTTAAGACTGAGGGGGTGGGGGGGGAAGCTTGTTTTCTTAGAACAATGAGAATTATATAATTTCTCATATCTTCATTTTTGCCTTGGCTGCCAGGAAGCTTCAGGGCCAAATATGGTGCTCAACTGTGGCAACTATTTCAGCTCAAGATTCTGATAAAATTATCTTTTCCTCAAGATATAGCCTTTGTTTTCAGCCAGTGATTCAATTAGCCAGTCTTTAAAAAAAAATAGGGCATGAAATTTCTGTGCCAAGAGGCTATTCCTTACTGTACTTGTGAACAAGAACAAGATGGACATGGATTTGCTCTCATAGGAAGTAAATCTAGGAAGGAAGAGTAATAGGCAACTTGAAAAGGGCAGGGAAGGGGGTCTGCCCTGAGAGGAAATACCAGGTCCTCTGGAAACACACAGGAAGGGCCTTCAATGCAACATAGGATTTAGGGAAGGAGAGAATGTCAAGGAAGGTTTTTGGAGGAAGTGGTGTCTGAACCCAAGGGACAGTGCCGTTCTCAGCCAGAGGAAAAGCACATGCAAAGACCTAGAGGCAAGAGATGGCAGGTTCACTGTGTCTGGAGCACAGAAAAACACTAAGGACTTTTTATTATCATCCACATTTTCGAGATAAGGCACAGAGGGGTTCAGCAATCATTTTTTATAAATAATTTCAAATCCTTTTTTGAAATGAATGCGTCAATAGCAATATTAAACCAATCTCTTCCTAATTCTGTAATCTCAGGTCAGTCACTTCACTTCTGTTGTCTTCAGTTTTCCCATTTGCAAAATGAGGATAATGAACATCGTGCATATTTCCTTGTGTCACAGCAAATATCCTATGAGACCAAGTCTGAAATTGCCTGACGATCACAAAGAGTAATGCTGACCATCTCTGCATGGGAGACTTGGAGGTCAGCAGCGCCTGGTCCCAGCTCTACTGCAGACTTGCACGTCACCGGACGGAAGTCACAACGTGTCCTTAGTCTGTTTCCCCTCTGGAGAACTACCAATTCTGCCCTGGACTTGCACTCCATCTTGGGGAAGCTACAGAGTGCCTGCCTGCCTTGCCTACGCACTTACAGGACTGCAGAGAGGTACGGAATCCAGAAGCCATTGTAAATCCTAACTCTCCATGTGAGTGTGAAGAACTACTATTCCAGCACAGACAACCATGTTCCACAGTCCTTGGAAAACCCTCAAGGGGACCTCAAGGGGAATCTGGATATGCCCATCCCTGTGGACTGGCTAAGTGGGACTGCTGGGGATGGGAAAGAGCCCCTGCCTGGGTTTTTTTGCCCTTGCAGGAACACAACTGAAGGGCATCAATATTCTGTTTTATTTGAAAGAAAAATTTATTAAAATTATTTCATCAATCAAGCTGCCAAGATAAGGGGGTGAGGGGGGGGCACAGGCAAGGTGCCTACATTGAGAGGAGAGCTCAGGCAGGGCATTGGGTCAGAAAGCACCCTTAGGGGCCAAAGAGATGCCAGGGACCACTGGGAAGAAGGGCCGATTCTCCTGGGTTGCTCAGGCCCTGGAGAGACCTGAGCCCACCCAGGAGTTCCAATCAGAGGCAGGGGCGGGGGCATTCCCTAGCTTGGGGAGGAGGGGGGTGAGTGGTGGGCCAGACACTTCGTCCAGAGGGTGAACAGTCATGAAAACACAGCAAGAAGGCTATTTATTTTGGGCAGGGATGGTTAAGGATTCATTTCCAGGTCTGGCAGGAGGAACCCCTCTTAGGCCCAGGCCATGAAAAATGAATTTGGTAAGGGCAGTGCTGAGGCAGCTCAACGGCTTCCAGCAAAAACATAAATTAAACGACAAGGGGAAACATTGCCTTCCAGAGTGAGTCGGGCCAAGTATCGACTGCTGGTACCCAGGGATGGAGATGGGCCAGGAGAGGGACTGCTGTAAGCCAAGAGCGTGGTGGAAAGGCGGTGCCCCCCTGCCCCTTGCTGAACCTCTTTCACAGTCACCGTCTTGCTGCTGAGGTTTCACTGAAGTCCTGGGGGTACAGGGAAGGGAGGAGGGAAGCCCCATCTTATAGACAAGAAAGCTAACCCCTTGGTGCTGAGGGGCCTCCTGGGGCCATCGGTGGGCAGTGCCGGGGCCTCAGAACCTTGAGTTATTTGGCCAGTCACGCCAGGGCCCTCCTGTGCCCCCTGGAAGCAATGCTCACTTCTGACCTCAGTGGCTCTGTGAGCTGCTTTACCAGAGAATGTAGACACAAGGGCCCTTGGTCCCAGCCTCCCTTGCCAAACCATGCCCAGCTCAGGCCGAGCTGGGCTCTCAGAGGTATTGCTGTATCCTCACACTGTGTTGGGTGTTTTCAATAATAAGCTTCCACTCTACTTATCTAGACAGCCTGGGACTTTATCTGGACGAGAGTCTTTCCCATGCATTTAAGTCTCTTCTTGAAGAATTACAGCCAGGAGTGGGTGCAGCATTCTCCACCAGCAGACTGGGTGCCTCAGAGGCCCTGGCTGGCCCAGCCCTGCCTCCTGGGATTCAAGCAAACCCCGGTCCTAAGAAGGGTCTCTGTGAATGGTTCTCACGCCTGCAAACCTCATTCTCAGCACCTTCCCAGGTGGCGCCAGGCCCCCTTCACTGACAAAGGGTTCATTCTTCCAGGGGTGGCTGCTTCCCCGCTGACAGAGAGAAAGCACAGTCTGAATGTTGTCACCCTTCACTCTGACCCTGCTCTACCCCAGCTCTGTTTTCTGCAGCCTCTGCTGCGGCAGCTCCCTGCACTGTGACCCATGACAGGTCCTCAAGTGTGCAGTGACAGCAATAGAATCCCCTGACCCCAAAGTCATGCTTCTCCAGCCTAAATCATGCCCCTGCCCTCAGCCACAGCAGAGCCAGTGCCAGCTCCTTCCCCTGTCAGGTGGGGAGGAGGGCAGGCCAGCTCCGGCTCACCGGCATCACTTCCACAAAGAGAGCAGAGGCTTGACTTCGCAGCCCACAACATAAACCATTGGTCATACCTGATGGACACTTTGTTGAAGAAAAGTCACCAACTCCTCGTAGCAGGTCAAATTGTGGAGTACAAGCTGAGAAGACACAAATACACAGAGTGAACTACCCAAGCCCCAGGGACGCTGCTCTGTCCTGGACAGCACTTGGGAATGGCCCTGTAGTTGGAAGTGGGGTCCTTGGAGCAGGAAAGGGAGGCACCCCCACACCCGTGTGCAGCATAATGGCTACAAGGGCCCAGATGGGGCCGCAGGATGAAGCACGCCCTGCAGAAGCATGGGCCGCCCTCTCAAGATGCCAGGATTCGAGACATCAGAGGCCTCAAGCAAAGGAGCCTGCAAGATGCCAGCAGGCCGGGCTGCCCGCCCGCAGGCTAGTCATGGACCTCTGAGGAAGGGGGAGGCCAGCAATTTAGATGGGACACCACTGAACCTAGAACACTGCCTGTGGAATTTAGAACTGGCAAACAGGGGTTATGAGCCCCCTTTACTTTCACAGGCAGATCAGGAAGAAGTGTTTTAGAGAAAACATTAACAAAGTAAGACACTAAATTACTTTGTCTCACTTAAGTCTGATTTATGACTGGATCTCAACGCCAACAAAGCTCTTTCCCACCTTCTAATTTCCTCTCCCTGTCCACCCTGTGTCCCCTACTTCCCTCTCATAACAATCCCAGAGAGGATGCTAGACACCCAAAGGGGGACACAGAAGGCTCGGTCAGCCAGAGCCATCACTATAAGGAACCCATCAACCTTGGGTCTTAAAGCAAGTCTAGCAAGAGACTACCCCCCAAGCCCTCCACCTCTGCCCCCACCCCCATCCCAGGTGCAGGATTCTGCAGGCCCGGGCTGCAGGGAGGGCTGGCGCAGCCCCAGCTGAGGAAGGATTTACTTATATGAAAGGAGACTGTCCCCAAACTAAGCCAAAGTTTGCATGATAATTTTCCAGAAAGCCGTACTGTTTCTAAGATTCCATCTGCTTTGTATTTCCCTGTTGGACTGAACTGCTGTGTTCCCGAAGCCCTAAAAAGGAAAAGGAGATGCATGAGTCCTCCGCATGGGCAGAAGACATGCCCCAGAGCCAGGGCGAAACCACATGTGCCGTTAAATGAGGACAAATAAAAAGATGGCTCCAGAAGAAAGAATGGAGCCAAGGGTTTCTCGTTTTTTCCCTGCATGAACTCACCCGACAGACTTCAGTCCAGAGAACTCACTAGCAGGGGGAGCAAAAGTAGCTGGGAAAGAGGCAGCAGGAGAGTTTGGGATGACCAAACCCAGGTCCTGCCAGTAGGAAGTGCCTCTCAGTACAACTAACAAATACATTTCCAAGCTAAGAAATGCTGGCTGCCCTTCATTTTCAGAGAGGTGGGGAATTCTAGCCTCTGTCCTCTCTGAGGCTCCCCACCAGACCCTGCCAGCAGCTATTTACACAGCGCCCTGTGTGTGCAGCTCGACCAAGCCTAGGCTAGAAGCAGGGTTTGGGCTTGAGGCACACTGTGCCATGACCTGCTTGTGGCCTTGGACCAGTCATTGCTTCTCTTCAGGCTTCTGTTTCAGTGTTTGTAATGGAGCAAAATTGAGCTTTTGCTCCATCTGCAGTCAGGGCTGCCATGCAGATCTTGAGGTCTGAGGTTAATAAGTTAACTAGAACATGGGAGCCAAAGGCAAGCACTCAATAGGAATAATCTCAACAATAATGGTACCTAACACTCACGAGATACTTAGCATGTGCCAGACATGATCTTAAGCACTCATTATTACCTATCGTTTAAAGGATTTAAACGGGCTGATAACATTGTTTATTATATATCATTTATTTACATCCACTATTTAATTCTCACAATCATCCTACTAAATAATCATTATCATTCTCTTTTTCCAGATGAGTAAATAGATGAGGCACAGAGAGGTTGAGTCGATTGCCCAAGATCACTTGGCCAATGAGCAACAGCCTCTGGAGTTCTTCTGTTAAGCACTGTGCTGTAGTGACCCCTGAGTTCCACTCAAGTGGCCCTTGGTCCCAAGCGATAACCCCTTTACTAAAGCGCAGCCACAACCCTGGGATGAAGTGATGCTGCCACTCCAAAGGCTGAGTTTGCACAGCCAGCCACCAGCCAGGTGGCCTGTGAGGATGAGACCTCCACCTGGGGGAGGGTAGGAGCAGGGGAACGACAATTCTGGCTCCACCTCTGAGCCTCCTTCTCAGGTGACAGAGCAAATGGGAGCCTGCTTTGTGGAGAATGGCACAAATTGGCAGGGTGACTGATTACTAAGGCTGTTCTCTGAGGTCTCCAGATCAGAGAAATAGAGGAGAGCTGGCTGCCTGGGCCAGAGACTGGTAACCTACCCTAGGGCTCCTCAGGGAGGGAGGCAGCACAGATCTGACTCCCGTCCCCAAGATGAGACCAGAACTACATGGAGGGCCAGCTGTCCAGCATCTCGGGCTGGCTGACTGGGCGTGTCCCAGCCTGGGGCACAGGGCTATTGCCTGGAGGACACACAGACACAGTCCTTTTGCCCAGATGGCCAGTGTGAGATTTTCCCAAAGTGAAGAAAGTACACGGTCGGCTTGCCCACAGCTTGGCTCATCCAGGTCGAGTGGTAGCAGCACAGCCCCAGAAGGCACTTACAGTGTGACCACGGCTCTCTCGTGGCCGCCAGCTCGCCACACAATGTCCGCAATGGCCAGGGCGAGGCAGTGGCTCCTGTGGGCGTTTGAAGGCTGCAACTGCCTGAGGATGAAAAAGAGAAGGCGTTTATGCCTCTGGGGGTGTACCAGGGACAGTGCGGCCCTTTTGGGGGTGGCCTATTTTTGCCTCTGCCATCCAGAGGGACCCCAACAGCCCAGGCACTTCCGCAGAGCCTGGAAGGATGAAGCCCAAGCCGAGGGGAAACCCAGAAGGAGGGGCCCTGGGCTGCAGGAGGAACAGGCCAGGGAAAGCACCACAGAAGCAAAGGTGACTCAAGAACTGGCAGGGCCTGAGGTGTGTGTAAGAAAGGGCTCTGAAGTCTGACAGAGTCCAGGAGGCTGAACCAGACATGCTCAGGACTGCTGTCACCCCAAGGAAAGAAAGCCGCCCTCGCACACGCACGGCACTGCCCTGCCTGCCGGGACCAGCGCTGACATCCCCGCCCCGAGAGTCCCACGGGCAAGTGCTCCTCGCTCCCACCTACACATGAGCATCAAGGCCATGGTGCAGAAGCTTCTGGGTACTTAGATATCAGGTGTGGGGGTGTGGATAGGAAGGACTCAAGATGACCTCTAGGTTTCTGATGGGCACGTGGTAGTGCCTCCAGTTGAAATGGAGAACGTGGCGGGGCTGAGGGGAGGAAGGGGGAGAGGAGGCTAAGGGCAGCTGTAGGTGAAAGATGATAAACTGAACTTAACACTCACTAAGCTCGAGGTGCACAGTGGACCCCCAAGTGAGTTGTCGGACACGTCCAAGGCCCAGCCGGTTAGGGTCAGGGAGAGGTTTAAGGACCACCGGCACAGGAGCAGACCGCGTCACCGGAGTCACTAAGCTCTCCACAGAGAGGATGAGGAAGGGCAGAGGCAGCAGCCAAGGATGAAATTCCTCGAACTTGAGCAGAGGGTGAGGCCAGGAAGCAGGAAGGGGGCATGCCACAGTCCTAGGAGCCAGAGGGCTCTGAGAAGGGAGTCAGTAGTGTCAAGAAAAGCCGAGGTCCTTAGGATGGAGATGAGGAGGAAGGGTGCCTGTGCATGAAGTGAATGAGCGAGAAAAGGGTCAACAAAGATGGGTGCCTCTTTCAATATCATACTTCCAGTGCCTGGCATGTGGCAAATGGTCCATAAGGAATAGCTTTTCCTATGGTCTTTGTGGAAACACCAAGTCCCCATTGGGCTGTGTGGATGGAAATATCTGATGTGAAAGTGACAGTGAGCTCCGGGCACCCGGAAATCCTTCTGACTCAATGAGGCCAACAACCAGCACTCAAGCACTTGAAAAATGAAGCACGCTCTCTGGTGCTAGGGCCACCTCAGAAATCCCACCATGCTCCTGAGGAAATGATTTCAATGCTACCACCCACCCGCTTTGGAAACACTGGGCTGCAAGAGAGGTCACGCCAAAGACTAAGGAAAGCAGGGCTTGCCAGACAAAGGGTGAAGGGTTGGAGAGTTATCTCTGAATTCAGAACCCACAAATGTGGATTCTGCCATGCTCTCCCTGCCCTGCCTCTGTCCAGGGGGTGGTCAGTCATGTGCTGTCCACCGAGCCTCCAGAGTGTCCTCACCCATGGCCGTCCCGTCCCCGTCTGAGTGTCCTCCTCCTCCACTAAGCCGTTACAGCCCATGCCCGACCAGCATTTCTGGCATCTTCCCCTCTCTCCAATCGCACTGCTCTTCTAAACACAGCTGTGACCAGGGTACTTCCCCACTTGACTCCACATGGGCAGGAGTTGTGCAAAGTTATGCCTGGATTGTACACTCTGTCTAGGACATGTAGGCTGAAAAACCTCCAGACGCGGGACAAGGGTCACCTTTCAGTCACCGCTCTACGCTCTTACTGAAACAGGTAATGCATGATTGAAAGCTCCTCAGCGTAGCCACAATCAAGATTGCAGAAGTCAACCTATACTGAGTACAGACAGTTCCCAACTAATGATTTTTCACTTTCAGTACAATATTCAATAAATTACATGAGCTACTCAACACTTTGTTGCTTTGTATTAGGTAATTTTACCCAACTATAGACTAATGTGAGTGTTCTGAACACATTTAAGGTGGGGCAGCTAAGTTATGCTGTTGGGTAGGTTGGGCGCATTTAATGCACTCTTAAGAAGATTTAATGAATTTATTAGTATGCAACCCCATCGGAAGTCAAGGAAGATCTTTACTTAATCATGGCCAGGCACTGTTAGAAGCACTTCACTTGTATTATTTCAGTCATTGTTAAAATAACCCTATAAAGAAGATATTAGCCCCTTTTAAAAATGGGGAAATTGCAGCACAGAGAATAAATGATTCACTAAAGGTTATACAGTTAGTGAAAATTGGAACATTTTAAACAGCACTGAGCGAGAAAGAAAATGGGAAACTGGGACCAACTGCCTTGAAGCCCTGGAGTAGGGAATACGCACAGCTTCGCCTTCAAGCCCGTGCTTTCAGCACGTGTCGCTATCAGGGGCACTGGTCCTGGCAGGGGGCTGTAGCCCCCTCTCCTGGGCTCTGATTACCGACCCCCGAGTCTCCATGTGTCCAACAAGTCACCTTTCTTTCCACTAGCTTCCATTTAGTAACTCCCAGTGCTGCCACCTTCCCTGGGCCTTCTCCAGCTTGCTCTTTTTCAGACACAACTTTCCCGAAAACTCACTGGAGTTGGGGAGCGTGACCGGGTCAAAATGGGGTTTTTGGCTCACAGGTCTTGGGGAAGGCCCCTGCCCTCACTGGCCTGCACCCCACTGATAACTGTGGCCAGGAGGCCTGAAGCATCACTCCCGTCTTAGGACTCTGCCATTTTACCAGTCCCAAGGTGGAGGGGTCCGCACATGCGCGTGACAATCCAGAGGAAGGTGTGGAGAATGGCACAGATTGGCAGATGGCTGATTACTAAGGCTGTTCTCTGAGGTCTCTGGATCAGAGAAATAGAGGAGAACAGGATCAGGGGCTGGTAACCTCCCCCAGGGCTCCTTCGGACTCTCTCTCTTTACTAGAGAACTCAGCGTCTTTCTGGAGAACGCTTGGTGGTGAGAGGACAGAGCTGCATCACCTTCAACAGTCCAACGCCCACCCCGAATGCAGCACTTGGCCAGGCTCTTAAACCAAGAGAAGCGACTGTGAGTCTAATGGCTCACAAGTGCAGGAAAAAAGACAGTTGACTAGGTGTGGGGGCGGGCTTAAGGGATTAATTCATTGTGTGCTTGCCTGGGCACAACTCAAACACACTTTCACCCAAATTATCTCAAACAACTGGACCTGTCCACTCAGATGTGCCCACCCGTCTGAATCTATAGAAAATTCAGAGGAAAGCCAGCAAATGACAGGAGGCCAGCAAATGGCTTCTACTCCCTCTCGGGTTCAGACGCCATTGGACTGGGTGGGAAGAAGACCCCCGGGCCTTGGGCCTGGGTGCAAGCCTGAGTGCCCCCAGGACTGGAGGGTCTTGAGCAAGTGCCCTCTTTCTCCAGGCCTTGCCTTGTCCAGTTTCAGAAGGACGTGGACATGAGCGGGCAACTTCCTTGTCCCGGGTGCGCTGCAGGCAGGAAAATGAGGCTCATCATCTCTTCCCAGGATCTAGTGCCCTCAACAGCCCCTCCCCAAGTGGAAAAACACTGCGTCCTGCCCCCAGGCTGTCCTCCCTGACTGAGGACAGGCAGGCTGCGGCCTGATGGAACATGTGTTAATGAAGCCAGACAGCACTGCAGAGAGAGCACGTCCCTGCCAAGAAGCCTTTATTTCAGCGTGACTTCCCTGGAGGGCGCAGTCACATCCTCTGTGCTACTGGCATAGAACCCTTTCCCTGCTGGTTCTGGAAGAGGCCTGGGACCTAGCACAGGACAGCCCTCGGGTCCTGCCCCCGCAGCCCCCTCCCACTGAGGCCCAGATGCTATGCTAGCAGCTGCAGCGGCTGCAGCTGTGCAGTGTCCAGGCCACCAAGGTGCTCCTGCAGAGAACAGAGGGGCTCGCCTGCTTTTATTTGAAGCTGATTATTTCCAAAATCCTGGCATTTCAGAGTCAAAAAGGAGCGCTGAAACCAGCACACAGAGCCTGTACAGGAACATCAGTGCCCCACAAACCAATATTAAACTTGGATAGACAACTGCTGAGCTGGGAGGAGCTGGGGACTGAGAGGTTCCTGCCAAGGTGCCAAGTGTCACCTCTTGCTCACAGGCGGCAGGGGGTCCCCAGGTGCTCATGACAGGACTGTACTCTCCTGCACTGACTTCATCTAGACTGGGGAATGGAGAGGTCCTGCCAAGCAGTCCTCGTGAAATACAGGCTTGGCCCTCGCTCACTGAGAGTCTGTGCAGACTCCCAGCACTCTGGCGTTTGAAACTCGTGGACACTCAGCCCCCCTGGCAACCCCCACACCCTCACCCCATCCCACCACCCTCAGTCCCCTCCTGGTTTCTCTGACTCTCCCATTGCTCAGTCTCTTCAAGGACATAGCAGTGTGGCATGACAAATAGCACATCACAAGCCAGGCTTGGCTCTGCCACAGATGCCAGGTGTGACTGGAGCAAGCATTCTGTCCCCTCTGGGCCTCAGTTTCCCCATATGTACCATAGTGGGCTACTTCTATGGTCCCACTCGCTTGCACAGCCCTTGATGATTTTCAGAGAATTTCTTTTGCATTTTCTTACTGAGTCAGCCAGGTCAGGGATTCACAAGTGGAAGAAGTACGACCCTCTCCCAGAAAACAGTAACCCACGTCTCTGCCCCAGTTCATTACTCGCGGCACTCCCAGTCAGGGAGAAAATGAAGAGCAGAGAACTGGGCATTCCCCCAAGTTTCAGCATGGACACCTACACAGATGCCTACCTGGTATGATGACGTCCTGTGGCCTTTGACCTACAGGGTCTCACCTCAGTAAAGCCACGGCCCCACCTCTGCTCTCCTAGTTCATGCCGCTCTTCCCTGCTGGAAGACTGGCACACTGGTCCCTCACACCCTGGGTCTTTGCTTGACCCAAGTCCTAGCCTACACCTGGGAGGGCTCCCCACTCCCACCTGCAATCACCCTGGAGGAGGCTTTGTAAAGCCAGATCCGGGACAGGGAAAGAGGGAAGGGGAGACACAGGATAGGAGAAATGTGTAGGCATTTGGTCTCTTGTCCACGGCCCACCACTATCAGGACCTCCCCCAGACTGTGCCCCTCAGTGCCAACTCTTTCTAAGTTCCCTTAGTCGTTTTCAGCAGTCCTGACTGGGGAGCAGGCCCGTTAGGCTCACTCTGCATGGAGAGCAGATCTGTGGGTAGGGCCTGGGGCAGCGATGGGGAGGAGCAGGACAAAAGGAGCCCCATAGTTATGGGGCTCTGAGAAAAGGCATCATGAATCCCTCCATGCTTCCTGCACAAGGCCAACAGGCACACTCTCCTGGCTGGCTGACCTCTCCTGGTCCAGCCTCACAGCCTTCCCTAGAAGTAAAGCTCCTTCCCACCAGCACCCCCCGTGCAGAGCCTGTAAGTGGCAGCAGTTCCTTTATCTCTCCCCTCCCTCTGCTCACACACTATTTCCCCCAGAACCCAGCTCAGCCCCACCAGCCCAGTCTCTGAGGGCCTTCAATCCAAGCTGGTCCCAACTCCTCTCTCAGGGTCCCAGCAAAGGGGCAGCCCCCAGGGGCAAAGGCTACATTCCCTCCTGCACCTCCCCAGCAGCTCTTCCATGGGGCAGAACTCTCATCTAGTTGGTGCTTCAATAGCTACCTGTCAATATAAACTGGGGTCAAGTTCATGCTTGGCCGCAGCTGACTGGTCGGCAGTGTGGGTAGAGGAAACCTCACTTCCCACAGCGGCATAGTTTTCTCTCCACTCAGAGCCCATCTTGGAGCCCAACTGGTGGTTTTCTGCCAGTCAAGCTCTTTCTCCCCAACCTGCCCTTGAAGATCTGCCTGGGGATTCCCAAGTTCTCACACTTTTAATGGGGTGTGGGGTGGGTGGCAAGGAACCAAGTCTGCCTTGTGCCCTGGGTAGAAAGGGTCCTCCCTGGAACTAAAATACTCACTCCATCCCGTTGGGGAATGATCCACAGCTGCCCCTGAGGAGTCCAAAGTTCCAAATCAAAAGCTGCTCCAGGGGCACTGAGCTGAAATGAGTTACAAGCCATCCCCACCGAGGGCCCTCTGGCAGCCAGGCAGGTCTTGCCCCGACCCTCCAAACACCCTGGCCATCCCAGGCAACTCTCAGCACCTCCAGCAGGCCTGCACTCTCTGCCCTCGCGCCCCTGCACATGTTGTTCTCCTTCCTGGAATACCATTCTTCTCCCCTCCCTGTTAGTCTGGATCACTCGAGCATTTGTCCATGTGTTCATTCAGCAAGAATTCTGAGGGCCTCTTCTGTGGACTAGGCCCTGGCTGGATGCCAGGGATGAACTGTGAAGCAGGCAGTCCAGGGGGCACTGGGTCTCGTGGGGTTTGTGTTGGCGAGAGGAGAGGAGGTAAGGGCAGACAATGGACAAATAACAACAGCAATGAGTAAGGATGCCATTTGGTGGTGGGGTCTGGCCAAAGATGGCAGGGGAGGCCCCCTCAAATCACAGCCTCTGTGCAAGCTCACAGAGACTAGTGGCCCCCAGAAGGGGTTTGAGGGAATTTTCTAGGAGGTAAAAAAATGACAAAAGAACAAGCATGTGCAAGGATGTGTTTGAAGGGGAATCAGGAGTCCTATGGATCCTTTAGATTTGGAAAATCACAATGTCACTCCTCCAGGAAGCCTGCCCTGGCCCTCTTCATGTCTGGGCAGACACTTCGCATCCTGCAGGTCCCCATAACCTCCTGACTATTGGTCTTCCTCTCATGCAATTGCAGACTTCGATCAGCCCTGAGGCCAAGGCCATGGCTGTCTTGTTGAGCCCAGTATTTCCTCTAAGCACCTGCCGGGTACTTCCTGCCTGCCTCTTTTCAGGGCAAGGAGAGAAGGTAGGCATCTGAGTAGATATGTGCCCAGAAAGGGTCCTAAGCCCCTGAGGATAGCAGAGATCCCTCACTTAGGGAACAAGGAGAACAGGGGCAAGGTGAGCTGTCGCTGTGGAAATGTCAGGTCACCAAACTTCTGGTTATAGGTTATAGGTTATCTGTCCTGTGGCTAGTTAGCATCTGTGATATGAAAGAAAATCCCTTCTCCCTTTGTAAAGTAACTACACAAATTATATTAGACAAATTACCCCATGCATGAAAAACTACCTTCACTTGAACCCTAAGACAAAATCAGCTAAGCTGGTAAAGCATGTTTCCTTTGTACCAAGCTCCTCTAGATGTGTGGGGAACTGGTGTCTCCCCTAGTTGTTGTCTTTATAACACTGAAGTCAGAGGCAGGGCAAATGCACTGAAATGCCTATGTCAAAGAATAAGTACCTTTCATTAAAAAATTCTGGAACTGGCAAAACTGTGCAACTGTGGTTTTAGAACCCACTTAATTACAATTTGGGAAAGGAGAGTGAAGGTATCGACTGGGCGGAGGGATTCTTCTGGAGAACTGGACATGTTTACTTGCTTGGCGTGGGTGATGTGCTCATGGGTGTGTGATTGTGTTATAATTCACCAAGCAGAACACATACACGTTGTACATTTTTCTCTTATGTATGTCATATTTCAACTAAAAAAAAAAAAGTACTTTACTAGGAGCTCTGTAGCTGTGAGGGTGACTCTGTATAAACCAGTAACTGGGCACATGAGGTGGAAAGGGTTAGAAGGTCAGCTCAGAGGTCGGGTTTGCCTGGCCCCGGCCAGCACCTGCCACGCCTATCTTAGCACCAACTCTGGTGCAGGACTGGGGTTTTCTGTCTGCCCTGGGCCTCACAAAGCAGTTATGAGAAGCAGAGAATGCATTTATGCCTATCTGTTATCGCTGCTCCTGCAGAGAGAGGATGTTCCAGAAATCTCAACTGTATGAACAAGAATGAGATACTCATGTGCAAACACTTAATGCGTGAGGTGAAAAACAAATGACCGGAGGGAGTGAAGCAATGTGCTGTGGGGCTGGCTGGAATGTGTGGTGATGGCTGTTGGCAGAGGTGAGGTCACGTGGGAAGGGAGGAAGACCTGGTTCCAGTCAAAAAGTCAGCAGTTGGCGTGGGTGCGAACAGGAGTCAGTTGGCCGCTGTGCCCCTGAGCTTCCACACCCTTCCAGCAGCTACTTACCATGTAGAACAGGACTTACCCACCCTCGAGGCTTTCAGAAACAAATGCGTGCAAGTCATTTCGGCTGGTCGGTGCTGGCCCTATTAGCCAGTCACCATTTCCCTTTCCAGAAGAGGGGAAATATCAGGGAACACACTTGTTTCCTTGCTTGTTTTTTCTGGGCACTGGGGAGAATGCTTGGGAAGAGAAGATATTGCCGCAGTGAGTCCTGACTTACCGAACGCGGTCAGCTCTGCCATCTCCTTCAAACAGGAGCTTTTGTAGGACACAGCCTTGGACAGCTGCCAGAACCCCACAGGGACCACCCTGAAAAGAAGGGCGTGTGTTACTGACAGGAAAATGTGCCCAGGATCGCACTGTCTGTTCCACCAAAGCCAACTCCACCCACAGGCTACATGGGCTCTTCCTACCCCCTTCCAAGCAGTTACCTCTGAAACAGCTTGACAAGGTGGTGACTACTTCTAGGAAGCGCTAACCCTGAGCCACCAAGAGTGGGTGGCAAAGATCCTGGCACCCATGACTAGAGGATGGAAAGAGCCTCTCCTGTCTGAGGGGAGGAAAATGGCTCTTCTCAGCCTGTCAGGCGTGAGGCCAGGAGGACTGTTGGTTTCTAGTCATGCAGGGAAATGTTTCCATGTCTACAGGGTGAGGATGTCAAGTACCTAAGCTGCCTTCAAGGCCCATCCTATAGGCCTCCCCCTCCAGGAAGACTTCCCTAAACAACTCAGCAGTCCCTCTGTGAGCCCCCTCAGCCGTCTCTTCTCATGTGAGTCCTCTTTGTGAACTGTTTGTCGTCTGCCTGGCACCCATTAGGTGAGTGTCCCTTCCCATGCTGGATCTGAGAGGATCTTTGAGCAGCTCATCCCTACAGATACCAACAAATACAAGGACTATGACAGCATCAGGAACTTAGGTTTCCCTGAATTGGGAGTATAAGAAGATGTGTTGCGCTTGGCTATAGTAGGGGCAGAAGCTGGTGGTCCTCGAGTTCTTACTCAGGTAGTGCAGGGCAGGGACTTGAGAAATGGTGCCTGATCAAGTTGCCTTGCTTCATCTGGCCATTTTTGATGCCAAACTTCGAGTGTCTTCTGGCCCTCTGAGAGCATATCTTGGAAAATGTATATAAGCCAGGCTGGAGTCCTCTGAGTCCACCCAGATGTCCTTGCCTTCTATTGTACCTTCTCCTCACCACTCTGCATCACACACTTGACACTTCCGCCATTTCCTATGGCCCCTGGACATCCACACAGTCTTTCCTTTATTCATGCCACCCCCTGCCTAGAGCACCCTTCTTCCAGCTCTGCCCGCAAAAAGCCTGCACATTTCTCAGTGCTCAGCTGAAGGCCCGGCGCTCACACCCCCACCAGCTGCAGGGCCTCCTTCTGTCCCTCTCAAAATGGATTCCAGCATCATGTACCACCATGGTGAGGGTGGCATTCCCCAGTGCTCCCCACATTCGGCATGTGTGGCTGGATGGCAATGGATAGTCCAGGTGATTGGACAGGATTCACCAAGCTGGAGGCAGCCCCACCCCTACCCATGATGGGCCTGCAGAAAGGGCCCCTGGAAAGCTGAAAAGCAACCTGCCTTGTTCTGCACAATGCCATATTTTAAAGAGGCTTTGTCATTAAAGGAAAAACTCTGAAGTTTCCATTCTTCATTGAAACAGCAAAAACTGGAACCAAACAGAAGGTTCTTTATGTCCTGTCAAAAGAAGAGAAAGTTGTTTTAGTTGTTTTAAAAGCAAACAATACACTACTTGGTGTACATACTCCCACAGGAGTTGGTCTTGAACTCTGGCAGCTCAGTCCATTTTCTAGAAGGGTTATCTATTTTGTTTTTTATTTTGAAAACTCATTCTTCTCATATTTGAGGAAAGAGAAATCGCCCCTGAGGGTCTTACCTCTGGAACCTCTGCAAACTAAACCAGCCTGTGCTGCCCTGGGCCAAAAATCCTTTAAAGTTTCTCAAAGAAAACTTGAACCA